>JABEXW010000456.1:0-29569 GCA_013266185.1 Fusarium sarcochroum | reverse complement strand
AAAAAAAAAAAAAAACTGTGCTATTTGTTATTGTTGAAGCCGGCTTCTTTTACTTGAGAGGTTGCAGAGCAAACCTTAGATAGGCACACTCTATCCAGTCTCTTACTTACATTTGGATATACACAACTTTAATGATGTTCAATTATCGGACAGTGAATATTTGTACATACCAGTAGCCTCTCCTACTCTTGGCAACATTTGACTGAATAACCCACGGCTTCTTTACTAAACAATTTGTCTCTTGTAGATGGATATTACTTGTGTTACAAAATGTAGACTCCGACGAAGCTCGTCATCGCCCTAACGCTGGGCCGCGTAGGCTCCACCCAGGCACTTCTCGATCGCGGCTCGCCCCGGCTTAGGTCTATATCCCAATTTGTCGATTCTCAACCTTTGCACACGCTTTCGCAATTGTCACTTAAGTTTTACGTAGGTGTCCAACAGTATCACCCCTTATCATGAACGAGGTTTCGAAAATTGTCATGACCCCATGTAGCACCACGAGAAGACAAGGCTGGTTTCTATCCTGTTCGGAGGCATCTTACACGATACTTAAAGTCGAGGAATTCATATGAGAAGTTCACTGTTGTTTAATAGTATAAACCTTGAAATGTCAACTAAAGCTACTTATGCCTATTACTTTACCCTTTCTCAGTTATGATTTAAGTCAAGTTGTAAACTACCAACGCGGAAGCTTTACCCTGATCCTACAATCAAGCGTATCGGTAGTATACCATCACAATACTTCATGATCCAAGTGGTACTGAGCGGTATGTATTGGATTTCTCCCGATAAACAGGCTATGGGTGGCTTCGTAAAAACATTGAGCGAGTAGCTAGCTACATATACACCAAGAGACCCCAGGCCGCCCCGTTGAGAATGACATAATGGGATGTTTAGACGTTGTGAGCCATGGCATCCAGTCGATAGCTCAATCTTCTTAATGCATCGTCTATAGCGAGGCGAAGGCTGTTCTGAACGTGGGCGATCTTAGCCACAGCGCGCGTCAAGGCCTCGACCACAGTTAGCCACATCCCCAAGCTTTTTAACAGGCTCTTCAGTAGTCTCCTCGCCAACTTCCTCAGGCGCCACCTCGATCGGCTCTTCGACGTCACGCTTTCCGCAGCGGACGCCAAGTCCACGGCCACAGTTGGCCACATCTCCAAGCTTCTCAGCAGGTTTCTCGATCGTCTCTTCAACACTGCGCTTGCCGCAGGCAACACCAATGCTACGACCGCAGTTGGCAATGTCACCCAGTTTGTCTTCTAAAGACTTCTGTTAATACTAGCCCGCATGACTGATACGATGGACTTACCCGGGAGTGGAGAAGCGGTAGCAGCTTCAAGTACCAAGAGTGGCAGGATAGCTTTGAAGAAGTGCATCTTGAGAGGTGATAGATGGGATAGAGGCTAGCAAAGATTGTTTGGAGTAACAAAATTTGCTTTATGGATAGCGTTATGAGTCGAGATTGAATTGTTGTGAGGTTGTGGCTACAAGAATGATGGTGAATATCTGGCTAATTAATGTAGTTCTTTTCCGTCGCTTTGAGTCAATCTACTCTAGACCATGATTCGTAGCAAAGTGGTTGCGATTACGAGATCGCATGGGTGGAGAGAAATTAACCTCAGCATTAAGCGTAATGTGCATGCTTATTTCTTCACCAGAGTCAGCTTGCATATGTTCGTTTCGATGCAACCCCTGCAGCCCCCTGGTTCCTGGTGCATGATTACCCCGTTCCATGTCATCATGCATACGCTGCTAATTTTGACTTCATCCTGTGTTATTGTCAATGCCATGAAAGGAACAAGGTAAGGGGCATGTAGTAACACTAGATGCGTGCTCTTCGACCATGAAATTCTCAGTATTCTCGATCTCCAGGTTCTAGAGTATCTTGGCTTACTGCTATCTCTAGACCAGTTGCCAGAGTCACCACAGAGATACCTCCTTGTCTGCAGTTTACCCCGATTTCTGAGCTATGTCGTCGCAAAAGCTACTCGCAACAGACCCTCAGGTTCCCTCGCCAGACCTTGAGGATATTGACGACGATAATGCCGACCTTCTCACCCACGGTCCCTTCAAGGAGAAACACAAGCGACAGAAGAGAAGACATTGGGCTTTTTTAGCCGTAAACATCTTTATATTTCTGCTCAATATAGGGATACTACTCATGATGAGCGTCCCGGGACTTACAACAGCGGCCACAGACGTTCGTCTGCCACATTCAGGTACGTCGACAAGCTCGTATTCTTTAGCACCCGTTATTCTTCATAATGGACAGCTCATCAGCATTTAGATTGGGTTTCTACTGCAATAGAATGGGAGCTTCGTATGTTTGATGATAAATTCGGAGTCCATGGTCCTTTTCGCGGGAAGCCTCGGCCTGAATTAGACAGAGCTTGGGCAGATCCAATACGGAGTATGTTCGTTACCATTCCTGCCCCCGCATGGATACTCAGCCTTCCGACAGACTATACTGTTCGCATTCCCACGCCTGGTTGGCGCAACGTGAGCTCATCTGGGAGGATTCTCACAGAGTTTCAGGATGAAAAGGGCGGGTTGATGGGAACCTTCAGCTTTTTGCATAACCTACATTGCCTGGTTCGTCTGAGTCAATATACACTTTTCTACAAGTTTTGCGCTTACTATGTCCGAAGAAAGAGATTAGGGAGTATATGCTCCCTGATTTCTATCCCAAAACAGCGGCCTTTCACAAGCCAACCCCAGAGGCACCCATACCAGAGCACCTAGGTCAGCAAGTCTACTTTTCTTTTCCAAGAGCAATTCAGCTAACAAATTGGTACCAGATCACTGTATCGACATGTAGGACAAGATTCAAGCTTCATGCTTGCTTTTGAATTGCCGCTTACGTCGATATTAGCCTACGCCAATCAGAACTATGCCATGCTGATATGTCGTTGATGGCTTTCGAGTGGCATGAGGACAAGCCCAAGCCCGTGGACATCCACCACGCACAACACATATGCGCGAATGAGGACAAGGTAATGGAGTTTATTGGAAAGAACTCCGTCCCACCTTTTGGTTCTATTCTTGTACACCCGTGGACTGGTACGCATCTCCCCAACAGACCAGCCTTTATCCTCTCTATGTTCTTAGGAACTAAAATTTCTACCAGGAAAGAGCCCGTACTAGAAGTCTTGACAGTGGCCACGAAACGTGTAGCAGCCGTAGCTTCACGCCGCTTACTTTGGGGGTGCTTTGGATGGAGTAATACATGATTTTGCCGGACACTGGTACCCGAAAAGAAGTTGAACCTGCTGTAGTTTATATATGACCTATGCAAGAAGACGCACGATGTCTCTTGAGACCTTTCATTTAGTGTGAGAGCCATGGTAGCAAAATTAAAAGGAAACGGCTTTGTCGCCGTTGTTCAATATTCTTCCGAGTTTCTAGACAGAGTGGACGTCTAATGAAGTACACGTAAACTCTTGCTCTCTTCGAAGTTTGTGCCAAGAGCATCTCTCTTAACTCAAGTTTTTATGGTACACATATATATATGAGATCCTGCATTTGGTGTATCTGCTAATTGTTCGATGAGGAATTGGAGGTGACAAAGATGGTTAAGGCTAAACTCGCTTATCTGCGTACTCATTTGCATGGGAGCTGGGGATTAATGTACAATCTTCATATCAACGTCGTTACAATGCCCCTACACCCAACACGAGACAAGACCGACATCAAAGGTTGAGCCAATTTGTGACCCGGCTAGCTCCTGACTCGTCTCAATGCCTTCTAGGATAGCCGAAGTACAGTGCATTGTGTGTGCAAAAGTGTTATGAGCAACAGCGGCGATTTCTCCAACTATAAGTCGATGCATTCGTCGCGCCAAAAAAGTACAATGCGCCAGATGATTCTCCGTCGTCGTGTATACGTGCTTTCCGATCATTTTTGAAAGGTCCTCTTCTGAGGACACTTTCTGTTGAGCCTTTTCATCGTAAAAATATGCCCAAGGCCCGAGTTGGCGCTGAGGATCTAGGACCCATTCACGGAACTCTGAATCGGTATACGGGTCGGAGCAGTATTCGGGCATCCAATTGTTGGTGAGTAAGTCGAATACGCAGCCAAGTGCTCTGGCTTCGGTGGAAGAGTTGCCACAGTGAAGCTCAGTTGTTGGTGTTGAGGAATTGTACGATGAGGTTGACGCGACAGTCTCATGGGCGATAAATCCCAAGAACACACAGATACCACCGGCAAAAATGCCTAGGAATACGAATGCGCAAGTTCGAACATAGCTGTGACTCTTCGTTCGGGGTGCTTCGTTATGCTCATGCTCAGCCGAGGTTGGTGCACCTTCCTCTCTTTGGCTCAGCTTCGTGTAAAACTGCGAGGGCATCATCTTGTGTTCAGATGTCTTGTGTAGAGGCAGTAAAGGATAAGGACTTCTCTAGAGCGCTTTTCCAGATTCCTTGTGTAGTCTTCCCTATAGGAACCGGCTTACGCGATCTCATACCTGGACCGGCGACCACTTGGACTCAGCCAGGGTACAGGCATTGGTGGACCATGGTGAATTGACTCGAGTCATTTCCTCCGTCAGCGTGCATTGTTTGTTGGTTCCAACATGATCCACAGGCCAGCGATGCCGCTGCGTGATTACGCTTACAGGTGGACCCTCTTGGCATACGCTTATCTGGTGATAATACTCCCCATTTGGCAGACAATGAGATGATCTTAAGTAAACCGTATCCATATGGCACAAGTCATTTCTAAACCTATGCAAAAAGCCAACATATTTTTAGTCCAGTCCATCCCCACTACGGCATCTCTCTCCTCATCTTTCAATTGAGTTTCACGCCAAGAACTGTTGGCTTGACCAACAAGTCGTTTTGCTCCACAGACACCATGGAAGTCATGCAGAGAACGAACGAAACCTTGTCCAGTCAAGAATTCAGCATCCTGGAGGGCAAGTCAGACCATCTCATCCCTGTAAGCCTCTCATTGAAGATCACAGCCGAAGAACGGACCAGCTTGCTGGCATCTGTTGTCTCTAAATCGTCTGCTCCACAACTTAGCATTCGGGCGAATGACTTCCGTAGCGGTCCAGATGCTGCTTCCAAAGATACATTCCGAAAATCGTTGCTGGAGAAACTTCGAAAGGGCTGGAAGAATGTGAGCACCGAAGCTCGGTTCTTGAGACTAGTCGAAGTACTACAACGAGATGGATGCGCCATCTTTGCTGGGTTACTTGATGTGCCCTCATTCCGCCTGCTCATAGATCAATTCTCAGGCATCATGAGCGACTCGACAAGTCATGCGTTCCTCCACTCGTTTTCTCACCTTGGCGAGCACCCTGATTTCATCAAGAACCCAAGTTTCAATGATGCAATGATTCATCCCCTCCTCATCGCGTTACTATCTTATTGTCTTGGAGGTCCTGTCAGAATGACCGATGCTCGCGGGAAGGATACGCTGCCAATATCCGTCAACGCACAAGATAACATGCTTCATATCGACAACACGCCCTTCCGAGACGAGTACAAAATTTTACTCTGTTGGGAAAGAGGGCAGGTTAAAGGACCCAGTGGTCAAAATTTCACCTTTCTTCCTGGAACACACAAAGGGAATCGATCTGTCAGGCTGAATGCGCACTCTCAGCCTTGGTCTACCGAGAATGATAGCCTATTTATCACTCGAGATAGCATGAATGGCGTTTTTCAGTTCCAGAAGGACGTCACTGGACATGGTCCTACCGTGGTTGAAGTCGGGTACCCTGAGCAGCCCATCACGGTTCTTTTCAGTGCAGGCTCATTGGTCCATCATCGCTATCGAAACCACGATGGGACGCCTCGTAGCTGTGTTATCACCGCTTTTCACCTTGCATCAGACCACCCAGGAGCATTTCTACATGGCGAAACTGGCAACAAACCCACATCATTAGCCGACGTCCTCCTTGGATACCAGGATGGTATCGACATCGACATCTTTTGTTCACTGATTGCCGCCAAATCCTCGAATATCGAATCGAAAATCTCAGAGTTACTGAACCAAGACCACGATTCGACCTTGGTCGATCCATCAAGATTGACGCTATCTGGTCAAGACTTTGATAGGTGGCAATGTACAACGATCGATGCTCCACCGGCGACGCAACTCAAACTCCAAAGCGGGCACTACATCCGCTCCTCAGACAAATTCATACGACGAGACGTCCTCGTGAAGAAAGTTTGCGCTGCCATGTCATACGATAAGCACGGCCTGTTGGATCTCATTATCTACAAGGATGGCCATGAGGAGATACGGAAGCCAGCCCGAAAAAGCATCTGGACTATGTCCAACGAGAAGATGGAGCAGGTTCTGAATACGTGGCTGCCGGCGCTGGAAGCATATGAGTTTACCACCGTGGATGTGCGAAAGCCATCGTACTTGCAACAGAAGACTGATCAGGTTGCCTATTGCATTCGTTTAAGCTTTCCGTCTATTGATTTCATGGTTGAGAGCAACGACAGGGAGGGACAGCGAGTCTGTTCGGCACACCAGCTCATCGTTGATTTGGGGGAGTCTATAACACGATGTGAGAAGGTAGAGACTTACATCACAACCAACCTATTTCTTTTTCTCATTATTGATCAAATCATTCCTTCATTAAAGACAGATTTGGCACGGGCGGTTGCCGAGAGTTGTGTTCTTTTCCTTCGAAGTTACATAGCATCTGTTTTGGTGGTTGAAGGGAACTCAGAGGTTTGAACCCTCTAAGCTATAGGCTGATGAAAACAAAGAATTAAGCATTCGTTTAAACTTGATGACTTTTGCCAGTACCACACGTGCCTAGAAGTCTATCTGAGGCTTATAAATATGCACAAAGAACGTGAAAAAATCGAACAAGGATTGAGACTCCGAACTCGGGTCTCGCATTATATCGTCTGACACCCTGGTGCGTCCTTGGTTTTATCAATATCTTTTACCTGCCGTTACTATCACTTGGGTTCGAACAGCACCTATTCATGTTGGGACATTCTGACATCTGTCGTAGCCGGCCCCTGAGAAAGCCGAGACAGTATTGGATTTCTTTGTCCTCGGCCTCGAAAAAGCCGAACTGCAACCCAAATCTCCAGAGCTTTTGCAAGTCTGAAACCATCATCTCAGCTTTGTGTGCTACACAGCAAGGTGGTCTATTTGCGCCTTTGTCAATGCTCGAGCCACGCTGGTTGTCTTCTTCTAGGAAAAAGTTCATTTCCTGCTGTCAGAAGAAGATGTCAGAATCGGGAAAATTCCATGGGGAAGTTATACTTACAGAAGGCGGATCAACGTTGCCTGGGCTGAGTCTTTCGGTGGAATCTATCCTGGAGACGGACGTGGCACCTAGAGTCGGATTGAAGACACGACTAACGCCGTTGCCAAGAGTTGTAGGGTTAGTATCGATAGCAATTCCGTGACTGAAGTGACCGTATGAGCCGAAGAAATCCTCCCCTTCTGCCTCAAGAAACATGTCCAAGTTGGGATCTGACAAAACGGATGATGGCCTTGACCAAGCTTGTGGAATGTTCAGCTCTTGGGTACCCAGAGATGACCCTCCAAAACTGCGACTTTCTGGGGTTGGATATAAGCTCGTCCCGTCACTAGAAGAGTGAGCTTCGATGATAGCGTCATCTAGCGGCTCGACGGGCATGTTCTGGCTAGTACTTGACAATTGCGGAGGTGTAATAGAGGAACACTCAGTATTTTCTCCCACATAAGGCAAATCGAGAAAGGTTATGTCGGTTGCTTTTTTTCTATTCCCTAGAACGATGAGCATGACGACCCATTATTTAGATTAAATTCCACTTACTAAAACGCCTTTGCGCGTTGCGATTTTGAAGTTTCCGTTTCATTTGTGGATCCTGCGTAGCGTCCATTTCGAACCCTAAACGTACCCGCTAGGAAAAGAGAACGTAGGCAGTGCACATAAGGGATGATAAGTTTAGTATTTAAGCATTGCACACTAATCTGTTCATAACAACAACCCCCCCTAGCTGTGCCTTACCGCCCGCTCCGTGCGGATCAAGGGATCGCCATAATGTGCACAAGACCCGCCGACAACCCGGACAAAGTTTGTTTTAAAGCTGCCTAGGTCTTGTCTCAGCTCACCGGAATGTTGGTAAGCTCGCAGCGAGTTCCGCTGTTTTTTGAGCACGCCATTGACGATGAAAGTTGAATCATAGACGGGTTTACGCGGTACGTGGATCTTCTGTGTTGGACTCAGCGCTAATCCTTGTCTTTTTTTATGCTGTTGGTTGTTCAAATCTGCATGTTCTCCCGGGGAGGATTCAAAGAAGGGCCCGGAGCAAGACCTTTTACCTTTTTTACCCCGATATCGCGACTCAAAGACAACAACAGCAAACACAAAGTCTTGCGACCCAATGCGAGAATCACAATTTCGCACAAACATCAACATGGATCGCACAGTCTGGGCCTCTTCCACCGCAGCTTCCGCTGTGTTTGTCTCAGTGCTGCCCTTTCGTCTATTTAAGCTTCGCGGGCAGTCTATTAAGCTTAAACCTGGACACCGTGGCGACGCCAAGATAGTACGCAAACCACCCGATACCGTCATCCAACTCGCTCGATAATTGCTGATACTAATACTGCGAGAAGATAATTGCGATCACGTTGTCAGCGATACGATTACTATCGCTGGTCGCAGAAGTCACACGAGCATCACGAGACAGTTTCAAGTTGTCGTCAGCCATTGCTTCGTCAATAGCATGTCTAGGCGTATCTACACTGGTGTACTTTGAACACATCCGATCTGTCAGGCCAGCAGACTTAGCGGTCGTCTACCTTCTTGTATCGATGGCATGCAGCTATATTGACTTGGTAACTGCGGTTTTTGACATAGGGCTTCTTGACTTTTCGACTCTGCTCTTGATAGCAAGTGAGTGCCTTAAATTGGCGCTTGTTGTGACCGAAAGCCGAGAAAAGCGGCAGATTCTCCGAACTCCTTATAGCGAATCGACCCCAGAACAGCTAGCTGGGATCTTGAACAGGACATTCTTTTGCTGGATCAATCCGATCTTGGCCGAAGGTTATGGGAGTCTCCTCACTCACAATAGCCTGCCATTGCTCGACCTTGAACTCTCATCACAACGACTTCGCCACCGTGCATCACAAGCATGGGATCAAAGAGGTAAAGCTTTTGAACTGTTTGATATCATGCATTTGAAGAAGATATCTAACGGGCTTATAGCCAAACCGGAGACAAGAATCACGTTGCCAAAAGTCCTCGCTTTTAGTATGCTACCGCATTTCCTAATACCTATTCTTCCTCGACTTTTCTTGATTGTTTTTCGTTACTCTCAGCCAGTCCTCATTTCTACTGCAATCCGCTTCATAAATCAGTCATCCGATCAGACTATTCAGACAGGCTACACGGTAATTGCTATGGCAATCCTAGTTTACACTGGTTTAGCAGTAGAGTTTCCCTAGCCTATTCTACGGTTCTTGTTCACTGACCGAACAATAAGGTATCAAAGGCATGGTATCAGCATCTTCTTAATCGACTGAAAATAATGATCAACGGCGCTGTGGTCGGTCTCATTAATAAAAAGTCGCTTGGTCAACCATCAAGCGTTTTCAACGATGGGAAAGCCACTACATTGATCAGTACCGATACGGAGAACGTGAGGCAAATAGCATCCATGTTCCATGAGACATGGGCGCAAGCAATTGAAGTCATTGTGGGCATGGCAATGCTGGCTAGAGAAGTCGGATGGGTCTTCCCGGTTCCCCTTATCATTATTTTTTGTAGGTGCTCACAATCCGCTTACGAAAGACGAGAAAGGTTGACGATACTACAGTCTGCTCCAGAATGAGTAGATATTTAGCCAAAAACCTTCAAAGCCGACAAAAAGCCTGGAGCGAAGCGACGCAAGAACGAATCGCCATGACCACATCAATGCTTGCCTCGATGAAAAATCTCAAGATGCAAGGGTCTGATCCATACGTTGAATCTCTGATACATCATCTGAGATGTAGAGAGCTCGACATGGCGAGGAAAGTACGTTGGATGATGGTAGCCTATAACGCTAGTGGTATGTTCATTGTCATTTCAGCTGCCAAGTTGCCGTCTAACGTTAAAAGCCAACGCTCTTGGGATATTCTCGCCTATCATTACCTTCGTGCTATTCGCCGTCGTGGCCAATTTCAGCGGTCAAGCACTTGATACTGAAACTGCTTTCACAACCACCGCACTGTTGGGACTGGTAACTCACCCTGCGAACATGATAATGTCGATTGTCCCACAGGCCATTGGCTCCCTGGCCGCGTTTGATAGGATTCAAGAATACCTCTTACAGCAACCTCGAAGAGACGAGAGATTATCGCTGAAAACGGTCGAAGATAGCCTCATCCACGCAACTCCAGTTGTTTACATCCAGGACTTGATCGTTCAAGTGGGGCCGTCAACGTCTCCAATCATCAACAACGTCAGCCTTACCATCAACAAAGGTTCAGTCGTGATCTGCTCTGGGCCATTAGGGAGCGGTAAGACGATGTTGATGAGGTCCATCCTAGGTGAAGTTTGCCCTACAAGCGGAACGATATCCGTCACGTCCAAGCGTATCGCTTGCTGCGAACAATCACCTTGGCTACCGAGCGGGACCGTTAAGGAAGCTATTTGTGGCTATTCTCCAGAGGATCCAGTCTTTTACGAGCAGGTCATTCAACTTTGTTGTCTCGACGTGGACCTTTTGTCACTTCCTAACGGGGATGATACTATAATCGGAAGCAGAGGTTTGAATCTATCTGGAGGGCAAAGACAACGAGTGGTAAGCTTTCATTCTGTTGTTTTTTGCATGGCAAAATCATCTTCCCATCTGGACTTTCGCACGTTGTTCGGCAAGGGCCATTTCTACGATTAAAAGCTAAGCAGTGATATAGGCTCTTGCTCGCGCTGTTTATTCTCGATGCCCGATCATGCTTTTGGATGACAGTTTTAGCGGCCTTGATGGTGACACGGAACGCCAGATTGTGGAACATCTTCTCGGTCCCGATGGCTTTCTGAAGAAAACGGGGACGACCATTTTCCTGACCGCCAATTCCGGTAATTTAAAATCTTACTTTCCATAACAAGATTGCCACTCACACTGTCCAGCAACGCATTTCCATTTAGCAGACTGGGTGGTTGTCCTCGAGAATGGCACCATAACATACCAAGGTACTGGTGCAGATTCAAAAGAGAACCTTAATCAAGCTGTGAAGATCCAGCTCCAAAAACGACAAGACACTGACAGTATTGGACTGGTCCCTACCAACAAGCATGCCC
The DNA here is from genome assembly GCA_013266185.1 of Fusarium sarcochroum. Classification (NCBI taxonomy): domain Eukaryota; kingdom Fungi; phylum Ascomycota; class Sordariomycetes; order Hypocreales; family Nectriaceae; genus Fusarium; species Fusarium sarcochroum. The sequence continues at coordinate 18,318 of JABEXW010000456.1, read as the reverse complement.
AGAGTCAAAGTCTCAAAATCGTCGAAGCTCGATACGATCTGAGCAGGGCAACAGGGGATCTCTCACTCTATGGTAAGGCTCTGAAATCGCCCTGACAGAGCAGTGTCAGTACTGATTTAGATTCACACTAGGTTATTATCTACGGGCTGTGGGATTGCGAAACTTCCTTACCCTTGTGCTCTGCACCGCTTCATATTCAGTCTTTGTGACGTTCCCTCAGTATTGGTTACAGAAGTGGACTGAAGCACCCGAATCGCAAACCAGGTTTTATATCGGAGGCTATCTCATTTTGTCATTGCTTGCATGGCTGTCGACGAACGGTTCAATGTGGTGAGTAAAGAAGTCACCCCGCGATTACCCGAAGGGGGTTAAGATTCAACAGGTCCACCCATACTCTCATTGCACCACAATCAGGAATCGAGCTACATCGTCGTCTTCTTTCGACCATCGTTGGGAAAGTGGTTCTATTCTCACGTTATGTTTTCATTGTATTAACAGATGATAGTGCCCCGTTGTCATTCTTCTCGTCAACTGACATAGGAGTGATACTCAATCGGTAAGTCATGATGTATCATTGTGTTCTAGTGAGTTGTATGCTGATAATCCCCAGCTTCAGTCAAGATATGCAACTGGTTGATAAGCAGCTACCGCCTGCTATTTTGGCCTTGTTGAACCGTGAGTTTTTCCAAACTACCATAAGAGACCAATATTAACAATTTGAAGAGGTATTCAAGCTTATAGTGCAAGCCGCATTGCTGTTCAGCGCTCAAAAGCTGATGACTCTGACGATACCCATTTGCGTCTTGGCTGTATATCTCATTCAGAGAGTATACCTTCGTACCTCTCGGCAGTTGCGACTTCTTGAGCTTGAATCACAGTCTGCAGTGTTCTCTAACTTCCTCGAGTCGGTAAGTAGCGACAGCGCATGACAGATCAACCGTTCTATATCTAAAGACAAGATAGGCTGAGGGTATCACGACTATACGTGCATTTTCATGGGAAAACAAGGTTGAAAGCTACAACATACGCTCTTTGGATACGTCTCAACAGCCTTCTTATATTCTTTTCTGCCTTCAGCAATGGCTGGGTCTTACTATGGATCTCATGGTTGCTGCTCTAGCCACAGGTCTCATTACACTTGCCATTCTCATCAGAGGAACAACCACGGCCGGTCAAATAGGTCTTGCCCTGAACATTATTCTGGTTGCCAATACAACTTTGCTTGGGCTTGTGACATCTTGGACTAACACGGAAATCTCTCTGGGTGCTATGTAAGTTTATCAGCTGTTGCCATCTCTATTCCCTTATCCGCCATTGCCGCACATCACCCGCTTCTGCTTTCTTTACGAATCATCCATTCTATAACTTTACGGTCCAGCCTTGGTTGCCGAAATGTACTCTGGTCATCGGCTTTCCCATCACTGACAGGCCGTTGTGTTTTTCTCGTACTAACAAGGACAGATCACGCTTGAAGACTCTAGAAGCCGATACTCCACAAGAAGATAAGTATTGGGAGGATTATATACCAAAAGACTCCTGGCCATCATTGGGATGTGTCGAATTCGACCATGTCACCGTTGCGTATAAGTAAGACAATCCTTTGCTCTGAGCAGATCATTGAGCTGACACTAGACAAGCCGTGGAGTATTCGCCTTACAAGACGTCACCGTGAAGATTCCAGGAGGCTATCAATTGTCTATTTGTGGGCGAACGGGAAGGTTTGTGAACCCTTGATATCGTCAACCATCTGCCGTGTCTATCGACTGACACGTCTCGTTGGAATGCAGCGGGAAGAGTACCATGCTACTTACCCTCCTGCGACTCTTGGATGTTCACTCTGGCGCCGTCAAAGTAGACGGGGTAGACATAAGTCTTGTCCCACGTTCTCTGATTCGACAGAAGTGCTTTATCACTATTACACAAGAACCTTTTGTCCTTGGTCAAGCCAGTCTCCGCTTCAATCTGGATGTATGTCATGCTTCATTTTTCCTTGTACTACTTGACTCCGATAGAAAGCTAAAGTATCTACCCAACATAGCCATCGGGTTCCCTGTCGGATGAAATCATCATTGCTGCTCTTCAAAGAACACACCTGTGGTCACGTTTTGACTTAGGTCAATCACGTTCGACTTGCACCCCGGTTAATCAGGTTCTACGAAGTACTATCTCCTCGTTACCGCAAATGTCTACTGGCGAGCTGCAGCTGTTCGCATTGGCTCGAGCTCTGCTCCGACTCCAGTCTCTAAATTATCTATCTAACCCGTCTAGTTCCCAAACCGGCTACCACTACATCAAGCCGATTCTTTTACTCGACGAGTTGACATCGTCAGTTGATGCGACGACAGAATCTATTATGCGTGAGATAATAGATGAGGAGTTTTTAGACAAAGGCTTGACCGTCATTTCAATCACACACAAGCTAAGCGGTCTGGCCGATAGCACGAGGTGGCACAAAAGAACGATTGCCCTACTGTCGGAGGGTAAGGTTGAGAAGATCGGGAACACGACAGAAATTTTTGACGATAAGTCAACTTAACGAAGAGCTATGGGCTTCATAGACAAATGGGTATCGGCCAATAGGAGGAGCTTGAGACTGCCAGGTTGGCTAGCCATAAAATGATGTTCGATACAAGTGACCAACGTGAGTGACTTAGGCATCTTCTACAATGACACGTCTCATTTTCCGTAGAGTCAATCTTTTTGTTTGTATGTGGTCATTTGATCAATTTATTTAGACCTCCTGAACACTGTCAAAGGTTCTGGGCCCGATTTTAATGAGGAGGCAAGTGCACATCTTCAGGGTCGTGATATGCAATTTAGGCAGAAAACATAATGAAAGGTGTCGCTTGATCTGCTGACTTCTATCCTGACGATTCAATCAGAGCCCAGAGCCTTATTTAATTCTCGGTGCGCATGTAGTGATTGGCTTTGAACATCCATGACTTAGCGATCCTCTCCGCTGCCCACGCCGGCTGTACAGCCTGATACGTAGAGGACCATATGCCATCTTCTGGGGAAGATGCAGAGCGAGCGTTGACATGCTTGTTGGTCGAAGAAAGCTCGCTTTGGTAGTCAACGGCACCAAAAGCGCATTTGCCACCTTTAAAGGCAACATTCGCTGCAGCTTTCCAAAGATTGGTAATATCTCGGTGCATGTCGGCCTGCCAATACAAACGACAGTCGGAGTATTCGGTGACAAATTGGGCCGGGGTTCCGTCTTTCCAGTTGCCATGAAGGATTCCGTTCTTGACGTTGACGCCCGTGGCGGATGAGCGCTTGCTCACGTAGGGCGTGAATCGGTCCAATTGTGCGATCAATGCTGTGTGGTTAGTCGCCCGCTTCGCCAACTGAGTAAACCCATAAACGCTATTGAAGGAATACATTTGCGCGCCTTTCACTCCACCCACTCCCTGGATCCTGCCTTTAATCCTAGGGCGTCCGCCCATCGCGATGCTCTTCACCCCTGCGTCCCATTTCATAGCCCGCGCGAATAATGCGCATGTTGAGGCACAGCCACCATCATGTAGGAGCACGATGTTCTCGGGGCCACCAAACGGTCTTGTGAAGTTGTTTCGTGAGCCATAGCCTGTCACGTTAAATCCAAGACCGTAGGTACTATTTATGGTGTCGAGTGGATTCGAGAAATTGGTTTGTACGAGTTCGGTGTATTCGTCGCCTTTGTGCACTACCTGGTTTCGATCAGTTACTCTCTGAGCGATGAACAGACTAAATGCACCCCATGCCGCTGGGATAGGAGAAAGAAAAACACTTCAGTACTTACAGGAGGAAACTTGTGCTTATATGAACCAAATCCTTCAAGATTCCTGTCGAGCCCATATCGCCAGTTGTAAACACTCTCGCACTGCTCAATAAGGGCGTCTGACGCAGTGTTAGGATCGTAGTCCTCGCAATTCTTGGAGATTATTTCGGACGTTGCTTTAAATGCAGGTGAATATCGCCACTGAGCAGTATCTTCTGGTACAATGTCCGGAAAGATCTGCCGAAATCTGCAAATAGCGCGTGAGTATGATCTCTAATTGAGATGGGCCGTATCAGAAAGTCAGGAAGCCACTTACGTGTCGTAGCCTTGAAGAACATAGCCTCCAGCGTTGTTCTGGACGTCTATGACAAGCGTGGTCTTACCCGCATGAACAGCGGTAGCGAAGAATCTTTGGACAGTGTCCTGATACTCGGCGGGCGTCTTGGGGCCAAATGATCGAAGCACTAGTACGGCTACATCATCAAATCCAGGCTGGTCAATAAAGTAGCCAGAGACAGTAGAATCACTACTAATGATGACAGGTTCCGGATAGCCAGCAATTGCTGCTGAGGCTGTCGGCACCGCGCTCGATTTTGTAGTCGAACCTTTAACCTTATTGGTTGTGGCGACTGGTATCGCGTCCGTAGTAGTCGCATAGGGAGCAAATTTGTCCAAAAATGTTTGACCATTAATGATCCCAGTCCAGTTGCCTTTAAGCCTAGCCACGTTGGGGATCTCTATGGATGAACCATTTTCGAAAGTGGCGGAAGTGAATGCACCTGGATACACGTAACGCGTACGGCCGCCCTGCTTGAAATAACCAGTTCCGTTAGAGGAGGCGACAGCTTTTGTGTAAAACATGGAGTTATATGCAGCGTCGGCGTCATGATATCCCGTAACACGGAAAACCGTTTCCTCAATGAAATCTGTCGCATCAACCCCATTGATAAGAGAAACCGCGGGCGCTATTCCGGGCAACGAGATGACATCGTCGTAGACCTTAACTACGGGCGGGGAACTGCCGTTGTTGCTGATAGATACAAGGGCTAGTGGCCTTTCCCACTCGACGGCGTTTGTTAAAACGTCCGGGAAGACGTAAAAGTGTCCATCATGAGCCGGGCCAAACACGTTGACGTACAGATCTTCTTGCCACTCGTATTCGTTAAGGTACTTGTCGGCTTCAAGACGAGTTCTAAGCGAGTTCAAAGCGGCGGACACGTCGTGGGGCGGGAAGAAGTAGTCGGTGGGAGGTTCTTTCAAGAAGGCCAGAGTCGATTGCCATTCCACATACGGTTCAAGCTCAGCCATGAACCTTAGCGCTGCTGGCTTGTTTAGGGGCACTGAGTTCAGGCAATCATAGGCGAGTTTCGCGTTCACAGTAGGAGTAGGTGTTGTCTCAATCTGTGCAGCCCATAAAGAGCTTACAGCAGAGCATGCAATCGCAGAATTTCCTATGTGTAGACTGCTGGTCGTTGATGTCGGTATTATAGAAGAAACATCGAGGCTCGGTTTACCAACAACATAGTCTGGTAGAAGCAGTGCTGCACCGCAGATCTCGAAAACTGAAAGCCGCATGACACAGTGTCGCAGAACGGAAGAAAAAGTTATTCAGGCAGAAGATTGTAAAATAATAAAAAGTGAGACCATGAGGTGCCTTCAAATACAGGGCTTTGAAGCCATCCTAGTAGGCCAAGGATTCGCGAGCTTGGTGCTCCGCCACTGGTTGTACATGTTTGGCGATACTGCAATAAAGCTTCCCTAAACATTAGCGGTTCAGCTTCCAGCCAACCCATGGAGAGAGTCTCTATGCATGCTGACACTGAATAACGCAGGGATATGGTGATGACAGGGAATATAGAGGGTTTGTAATGGGTAGAGTGACCACGTCAATGGGTTATGATATGCATGCTGACATAGCTGCAGAATTAGTGGATATCAAGCAGTAGGGTCTAATGCAGGCTTTCAAATCATGCCTAGATGATCAAATTCCCATCAAGATCGAGATAGAGGTAAAGTTTGGCTGTAAACTAGGACGACTAAAAGACATGCGGTCAGGATTGCCGAGGCGTGAGGCGATGAAATTGTCAACCTGGATGAGTGTAATTTTGTGATACCGACTGGGGCCGTTCGCGATGCAACTAGCTCAACTAAGACATGGCATAATTATACCTTTAATTCAACAGGCATTGAGGAGAAATGTTTGGAGCCAAGCCAGCATTCTTGTGGTGACTGCAAAATACCACAACTGCTTATTTGACCCTTAGTGCGATGAGTCTTTTGTTTGTGTGATGGTCCCAGATCTTACCTTATACGAGAGTTTAGCCTACGTGGCCACGTAACATGGATTTTCAATATTGAACCAGGGTGCTCACCACCGACTCAGATTAAAGCAACGACGACTTAGGTTCTCGGGCGAGGCAGGAAGCAACGCAAGTCGAGATCTACATTTTATGTTAGGCTGTTACCTATATTTATACTGGCCCAGTGGCCCAGCGAGTGATGCCAGAGTCAGTTCACATTATAACAGTTTCACTCCAGATGAAGATAAATCTAGTGGCTGATACATGTTACCTGCCCCCTGTTGAGTACTAAACATGTAAAATGGCGAATTGATTAATACTCGCCTGATAGCTGACCCTTGTCACCCTGCTAGTCTCGAGATGGTTTTATCCAATTTTGCTATCCTCCTGTCCTAGCCTGCCACCCTTAAAGATGAAAAACGTCTGTTAGTGGCATGATGCCTTGTGCTTCATCACTACCAGACAAGGCTACCTGAGGCCGTTTCTGCGTCTTATTGCTTCTGCTAGCCCTGATAGAGCAGGTAATTTTTCCTTGTCAAAGGACAGTTGTAGCAGAGAATATTGCGTAACCATTTGACGTCAAAAGGCCTCGGACGTTGGCTCCGCAGTGCTCAGTGTGTTGTCGAATATGTGATCGGAAAGTTCCGATTTATGCACATCAAAAGTTTGTCCAAGCCCACCATTCGCCCACTAGAAGAGACCGACTTCCCAAATCAACTCCTGCTGGCCGAAGTAAAGCACACGTGGCGATAGTATGCGCTCTTGATATCTCCACGCAAGTCTCATCAAGCTTAGAAATAAGCATTTAGGGCTCGTCTGAGAGATTTGTGAGTGTAGATTATTTTGCTCAAAAAGCGAGAAAAATGTACTATTTACTACATTAAACTTCAGCATCGATAGGCAGCACTCAGCAATATCTCGCAGGTCTCTGGAGAAATATGCTGCTGGCTGGCATGACCTGATATAGGCCGCATCTTGCTCGCAAGGACCATAGAACCCGTATGGAGACAAGGTACCCAGTTGACCCTGGGTATCTCATAGTGGTGCTATAGGGTACCATTCTCTCCAATCCGAGGAATGGGTGTCTTTAATTTAACTGCATACATTCATCCTCAACGCATGGTGTTCTCATGTAGGCCCTTCCACTAAGGGTCAAGTTGCGGTTGAATTTCTTAAGTTAACAGGCTTATTCCTTCTAGTAGCTCTGAAAGATAATTACCTTAATTATAAAAATCACTTTTTACGGTGGACTTCTGATGGAAACAACGTCAAGAAACATGCTGGGCAACTGTTCACAATACAAATTATAACGGCGGAAAATTATCAATTTCTTGCGATTGTTGTTAGAGCTGATGCCATGGACAGCAACAAGGTAGTGCGGATGGGACTGGCTCAGGAGTACGCTCGTAAAGGGTTCCTAATTGGTCACCCTAGGGAGATTTGTATTATCTAAATAATAGTTGTTGTTCGACATTATCTTTTAGTGATATGTGAAGACGCAAAGATCTTATACACCAGAAACTGCTCTTACAGGATTCTGCCAATACCTGCACCAAGCTTGCACACAGCGGGGACAAGCTTGAGGGGAGTCAACTTGTAGCGGTAATCGGCCTTGTAAAAGTTGCCCTTTTGTGTAATGTTCACTCCAGCACGGCCCCAATCGTTTTCTGTTTTGTGGTTAGCTTCACAATCATTCCTAAGAATCAAGGGTGGACGTACTAGCGCCAAGGTTGGCATAACCATCGAGTTCCTCATCGCCACATGTGCAGGTGTTGGGCGAATCCATGGGGATGACAAGACCGTAGGTGCTCAGAGCCTCGCTTGTGTTGCCTCGGAAGACGTTACCCTCGACAAGGACCTGTTTGTGTTAGCTCTTGTGTTGTATACTCCTGGTCAAAGCATGACGCACCTGGTTATCAGATCGGCTGTGGATAGCCTGGTAGAGAAAGTCCTCATAGAGGTTGTTGTAGATGTGTTGGTGACCAAAGCGGCCAGCAGGGCCTCGAGTACCCATGTTCCTCCAGTAGTTGTGGTGGTATGTGACGTGCAGGTGACCGGAGTCAAGATCTCGGAAGGTTGCGTCGTTACCGACGAGGGAGGACTTCCAGTGGTCATGGAAGTAGTTCCATGAGACAGTAATCCAGTCGGATGCGCGGATGATGTCGACTTGACCGTCCTAGTGATTCATGTTAGCGACGCTTTGTCTCTGACTTCAATGGCAGCACTGGACTTACATAGTGATCGGGACCCTGGCTGATATCAGAAGTGAATTCGTTGTGATCAACCCAGACACGAGTACTGTTTCGGATGGTAATGCAGTCGTTGTCAAGGATGTGGCTGATCTTCAGGTTCTGAATAATAACGTTGGTGCCATTGAAAACATCCACACCAGCGCCGGTGATGTGAGCCGACACCCCAACACCAATTAGCGAAGTGTTGGAGCCAACCTTGAGGCGCGAGGCAAGCGTGATCTTTCCCTTCAATCGCACAATCTTGGGCTTGGTGCTGTTGACGGCAGCGATGAGCTGTTCAGCAGTTGACACAACGACGGTCTTGCCTCCCTTGCCACCAGTAGTGATGCCAATGGGGTTGTCCTTAGCATAGCCCTCGACACCCCACGTTGCAATCTTGAGGTAGTCGGAGGGGAAAGCAAACGACAGAGTCGCAAAGACGTAACAAACAAGGGCCAATGTCAACTTCATCTTGTCGGCGATCAAGAACAAGAAGTGAAATGAGGAATTGAGTGTTCCAATGGCTCAGAGAAGCTCCCACGCACGAGCTATATGTACTCATGAGTAATTTCTCTCGTCACCTCTTACATCAGAGCTCCCTGGAGCTTGGCTAGCTTGTGATGAAGAGCTACAGCTTATATCCGGGGTGTATGCGGGGAACCCTGGTCGGGATCAACAATTAGCACCAATACCATCGTTACAATACTCCCGGATCTGCAGGAAACGATCTTCTCAGGGCTGATGGCGATTCCTATTGGTGGAAGGTATTGTTCCGCACAATTACGGTTAAAGATAAAGGCTGGTCGGCCTGGAGTTTAGTGACATGCTTAATTTTGGGTGCTGAACATCTGAAACGCAGATGTAAGACAGACAATCACGCTGTAATATTTGCTTGTAAGCTTCTCAGAAGATCATCTAATTTCTTGTTCTCTTCCGGGTGCCGACTTGAACTGAACAATGGATTATTGTGCTCGAGTAGTTGCAAGGCAGAATTTAGCTGGATTTGTTACCAACGATGACGCGGCAGGCGGGAGCACGTATGACCGTCACACTCAGGCCGGGAATGATTCCTCTTCTAGTCGATATCATGCAGATTCCTTTTCACCAACCACATTTGTTGTACTTGACGTCCTGCCTAATCCGTGTTAAGGGTCATCATACGGCGTGTCTTCATCAGCAATAACAACGGCTTGCTTGGCATACGGCATTTTGTTAACTCATTACGGGAAAGACTCCTGTAGGCTGATCTCGACTCTTATTAGCCCTTGACTCAGGGCCTTGTTGTGAATTTTTTGTGAAGAAAAGGTGGTTGCATTGCATATGCCAACCCATTCTCCCCTGCCTCGTTGGTCACCTCATTCGGCTGCATTTAAGCCATCAATCACAAGACCGATACGATTGCAGGGAGATTATTTTATGGTAACATGTCACTATTTTCTGCATCACGTGCTTGGCAGTCAATCGTTTTGGTTCCTGAATAGCTGACTCCGAAAGCATGGTTCGGGTATCGGCTATGGCTTCCGGCATGATTACCTTCCCACTCCGTTTTTTTCAAATCGCAACCATTCCACTTCTTAATTTCTGACAACATCATTGGTTCTGGTATTCTCGCCATAAATTTATACTTGTGGAAGATAGTATCGTCGAGCTTTGGTCTCTTGCTCGCACACCTTGTCTTGCTGGACTTTTCCAATCTTTCGATGAGCGGTGCTATCGGAAATGATTCCTATCACTGAGGCTACCAAACTTCATGGCTACCATGACATGTCAGCCGAAATCTCCACGAGTGCCCTTCATCAGCGTCCATAACTACACGTCCAGGTTATTTACTAATGCGTGTGCCTTTCCTCTTCTTTGGTTCGATTAGAGTGCTCCTAGTGTCATTAGACCGGCTTTTACTTACTGTGGAGTGGATCAATCCAAGCGGCTGGCCTGCACTTTGCGTCATGTTAATACTGTATGTATTTTTGATGATCCTTCTAAGTCTAGTCTTCTCGGAAAATCTGAGATTTCCGAGATAATAATTGATTACAAACATCATCGTATGCACGTACTGAAGGGCCACTTACGTAGCTCTTGATTCGAGGTGGATCTTTCGCACAAACTATCACGAGCTATCCCCAAGACACAGTCAATTGAACCACCAGTTTCGATACGACAGTTCAACGTTAACAAGTACGGTACCGCGGAGGGATCATCCTGACAAAGAGATGAGATCGAATGACAAACATTTCCAGTATTGCTTATAAACTAATGATGTAAACTCTTTACCCCTATAACCACCCCAAATGTGTCTTCGTGACGTTTATTTCCCGCTGAGCTAAGCGCACTAGTCATAGGGCAAACCCAAGTTCGGAATACCGAAGTGCGAGGACCAGATCTCACTGGTTCGGAGGTGATTAGAAGCCGGGCCGTGAAAGCATAAGAATTTTACGTTAGTTATAGTGCTCGGTTGCTGGAAGATAAAAGGCACTGAAGTTCACGTCTTTTTTCTTTTCAGTCATCAAACACGAACAAACAAACTCAGCAACTCTTATCATGGCTACTTCCAAGAACTTATGTCTTTGTGTCACCTGTGGTACGCAGTATGACATCCCTTTTGCGGATCGGCCATCCTCTTGCCGCATGTGTGATGTACTCTAGCCCTTTCAATACGACCACTGAGGAAGTGCTAACATGGTATAGGAGCCTCGACAGTTTGTACCACCTTCTGGGCAGTCTTGGACTACCCTCGAGGAGCTGCAAGCCACCCACAGAAATGAGTTTAAACAAGACGAGAACGACAGTCGAATCTGGTCAGTCTTCTCCACCCCTCAAATCGCCATCGGACAACGGGCAATCTTCATCCAGACCGAATCTGGCAATGTTCTTTGGGACTGCATTAGTCTTCTAGACCAAGAGACTATTGACTTTATCAAATCTCGTGGTGGTTTAGCCGCCATTGCTATTTCTCATCCTCACTTTTACAGCACGCATCTGGAGTGGGCACGGGAATTTGACTGTCCTGTGTATCTCGCGTATGAAGACCAGGAGTGGTTGAACCGTGAAGATACTGAAAATCGAAGAGTGTTCTTCCAAGGCGAGACCCAGAATATCCTCCCTGGCGTGAATATGGTCAAGCTTGGAGGCCACTTCCCGGGAAGTTCAGTGCTCCATTGGAATAACAACATTGTAAGTTTGTTCAAGCTCGAAACAAGCCAGAAGCCACACTCACTAATCCCACGCTGTAGTTTACTGGTGATACTATTGGCATTTCCCAGGTATGTTCACTATTCAGACGTACGTCTCAGGGTCACACACTTACATGAATGAACAGTCTGGACTCGTTCGTTCCCACCACACCAAAGACCATCAAGTTTTCTTCTTCCACTACGCGTTTCCAAATTTTGTTCCTCTAGGACCAACTGCTATGCACCTCATGTGGAAGAGACTTCGTGCGTGGGAGTTTACAGCGGTGTACTCTTTGTTCTTCAGGACAACGGTGCGTGAGCCTAATGTCAGGCAACTCGTTCTCGAGAGCATGCAACGTCAAGCAAGGCACCAAGAGAATGCCGACCATCCGTTGCTTGGAGAACAGCTGAGCGCATGATTCATGCGTTTGGTAAAGAGTATTAGAGGTCAGGTTGCAGAGCACATGGTTAGCTATTCGGGCAGGGCTTAATGTTCACAATGAGTAGTATAGTATGATAAACTATCGGTTGTTCTTTGCTAGTTTTGCGGCTGCGTACCACTGTTAATTTAAAAATATTCTTTTTTTTTTATTAGAAGGGCTCGTGACAAGCCTGGGCCGTAGATGAGATGAAATTACTAAAGCACAACTATCCCGTTATTACATTTTTACCTGAGGCCGAATTTGAAACCAGTCTGGCTACTCAGAAACTCAAAGCTACAATGGGGCAATCGGAAATTAAACCATGTGGTGATCTAGTAGTGTGGCTGCCACATGCGGTCGAACTTCAGCTATCGCAAACTATTGACACAAGGGCATAAGACAGCTTCGTATTTCAACCGACGTTTGGGTTTGCCGCTGCCACCAAGAATATGGACAAGGCCGATATCCTTCCATTACGAGCGAACCACTTGCCGGGGCATGCCTTTCCAGTGGCTGCGTACGATGCAGGCACTGTCGGTACTCTCTTCATTTGTCACCAGACTAACTCGTCTCTTGGCCGACGCAAACCCGATATGCGTTGCATACGAGTCTAGTACCTATAACAGAGCTAGCTGGACAATCTGCCCTGCATCCGTACGAAACCAATCTTCATCTCTTATCTGCGATCCGCCAACTGGTGGCAAGCTGAAGTGCCGTGTGCCTGGTTTCGGCCACAACTGGAGTGGCCAGCCGGTGCCACCTACGTGCGTTAGCACCGGTACTATTGGAGGAGGTTTTATTCAGTGAGATGGGTAGAGAATGGCTATCTAGCATATCTTCCATATATCAGTGATGAGAGGTTGAGCGGTACCCTAATAAACCCAATAGACCTGATAGTTACGGCTCTGTAGTTTTCCTCGTATTCTTAGGAGTTAGATGAATTCTACAGACTATGGGCCGAGTGCCAATCGCAGAATGCTTGTTAAAATGTGCCTTAGTAGTTGTATCTTCTACTGGACTGGGCATCTTGTCCCAAGGGCGTGGTTTTGATTTCATGACAGAAACTATGTTAAGGCTTATTATTCTTGAAACTCAAGAGATTTCACCCTTGCTAAAGGCTTATAACTCGGCATATATACTCTTTTTGACATCTTCATCTGCCCAACACATATCCACTGCATTTCTAGCCAACTGTACCATCTCCGTCTCTGACAATCCACCATAGTGATATGCCTTCTCCATATTGCCATCGATCCACACATCATGCATATAAACAGGATCGTCACTGTTGATGCAAAACTTAACACCCTTATTCAACAACTGTCGCAACTTGGGGAATAGGACTTCCGTCGCTGTTCGTCGGTGATAGGCGTGCGGGCAAAGAGTCAGACCGATACCTTTTTCTACCAAACCATCAATGAGCTCATCCTTATCAAGAGCATCAAGCCCGTGGTCAATGCGCTCTACACCAATGTCAAATATCGCTTGGCGGATATGCTCGTGGGTGTCCTTTTGCCCGAAATCACAATGAGTGGTGATGTGCAGTCCATCTTCTTGCGCTCGCTTAAAGGCATCTTTGAATAGAATTGGGGGGCGTTCGTACGCATTACTTGCGAGACCAACGGCGTGAAAGAGCCCATGCCCATTCTTGGCCCATGGCAGGGCAATTTGATATGCTGCTTCGCCGTCTTCTACCGGCTCATCGCGAATGAAGCAGAAAATCCAACTGGATCTCACGCCGTACGTAGTTACTCCATCTCGTTGGGCGCGCAAGTAGCCATTGAGGACAGCTTCAGCGCTAACACCCCGTCGGGTGTGAGCCTGAATGTCAAAGAAAGGCTCCGCGTAGCGAACGTTCATTTCCTTGCACCTCTTGAGATAGTCCATAGCCAAGTCGTAAAAGTCTTGTTCCTTTAAGAGAACCTCGCACCCGGCAAAGTAGGCCTCAAGGAAGGTCGGTACATCCTTGCGGCCACCCATCTCAGGACGGTGGTTGTAAGTGACATTGTAAGACTCAACGAGTTCCTCATAGGTGTTGTACTCTTGGTCCCTCCATTTTAGTGGGATGTTGTTTCGTTGGGCAAGGCGCCATCGCAGGGCTGGTTGAAGAGTGCCCTCAATGTGAATGTGCAGCTCAACCTTGGGCAAGGCTGCGATAAACGGTGATACAGCGAGGCCATTCATGTTGGTAGTACAAAGGTGAGCTTATTATTACTCTTAGCAGGAATCGTACGTATCCTCCCTTTGCATGGGTTTTCAATCGATGGGCTCTGGACAGTGGATATCTCCGATTTCCGGCCCCAAAAATGAACCATGACTTCGGCTTGCCTATCTTGCCTATCTTCAGATTCTTATCTGCCATAAACTCCATACCCCGCACTGCAGATCCCTGCAACGTAGTACCAAGCCGACCTCGGGCTCATCGCATTGGTTCACAGGCCTGACAGGCCAAAGGGTGAGATAAGGTCGGCAATAAAACTAAGGGCCGATGATCAGGTACTTGTTGGCCCCGACCTACCAATTTCTGCGAACTGACAATACACACAAGAGTGGCTGAAAGCAGTTCTGTTCAGCACTTTGCACCAGAACACGATGAATGCGACCGAGGAAATGGGCATTGCCCCGGATGCCACTACGGCTCGCCGGGTCGTCAAGAAGATTGACCGCGTTATCATCCCGCTGCTGTTTGTCACGTACATGCTCAACTTTATGGACAAGACGATCCTGTCGAGCGCTGCGGTATTTGGCCTTCGTGATGACAATGTAAGTTGCACCCTGTTATTATATCGTATAAAACTGATGGTTAACGTGTTGTAGCACCTTGAAGGCCAGCAGTACAGTTGGGTCTCGAGCATCTTCTACTTCGGATACCTGATTTGGGAGTATCCTACTACTATTCTCATCGCTCGACTACCAACAGCCAAGTACCTCACAGTCAATACCTTCTTTTGGGGTATCGTGGTGGCCTTGACAGCAGCATGTCATAATTTCGGCGGTCTTATGGCTGTGCGTTTCCTACTGGGCGTGGCTGAGGCTACCATCACTCCCGCCTTTATGTTCTTGACTTCTACCTGGTATACCCGTGACGAAATGCCCATCCGTGTCGGCATTTGGTTCGCGGGCAATTCTATCGGTGGTCTGGTTTCCAGTCTTCTTGCCTTTGGCATCGGCCATATTGACGACCACGTCCACCCTTGGCGATGGATGTATATCATCCTTGGAGTGATCACCACCGTCTGGGCTATACCCATCTTTTTCTTCCTCCCTGATACGATATCCAAAGCCAAGTTTCTTACGGCCGAGGAGAGAAAGGTTGCTGCCGACCGCGTCGTTATTGCTGGGACAGGCAGCACCGAGAACTCTCACTGGAAACTGGATCAAGTTAAGGAGTGCCTTGTCGATCCTAAGACATGGTTTATCGTATCTATCGGGCTTCTCACTCAAATGCCCAACGGTGGCACTCAGAGCTTCAGCAACATTGTCATCTCGTCATTTGGGTTTACCAGTCTGCAATCCACACTCATCAATATCCCGTATTCAGTCATCACAGCGAGCACTATTGCTGGAACAGGCTGGCTGGCTAGTCGTTACCACACGCTCAACTGTCTGCTAATTATCTGCGTTGTGATTCCGTGTGTCATAGGCTCGGCTATCATCTATGTACGCGACCAGGTACCTCACGGCGTTCAACTCTTTGCCTATTTCTTGCTTTCGACGGGTCCCGCTGCCATGCCCCTCAATATGTCCCTCGTCCAGGCCAATTATCGTGGCGTCACAAAACGCATGACTATGACAGCTATGCTCTTCTTGGTGTACTGCGTGGGCAATATATCCGGACCTCAATTCTTCCGCAAGTCGGAAGCACCGCACTACAAGACAGCTTTCCAGGCCATCCTGGTATGCTACGCACTGGTGGTGGTTATGGTACTGTCACTACGGTTCTATCTGCAATGGTTCAATGCGAAGCGCTCGAGAGAGGAAGGCTTCGAAGGCAGTGCTCGTTCGGCGGGTGCAGTGGCGAATGGAAAGATACCTGAAGCTTTGAATGGCAGAAATGTGGCTGAGGCAGTTTCTGAGGTGGAGCTGAGGCCCGAGGATTACGAGGATGTGACTGATTGGAAGACCGTGGGTTTCCGTTATCGTATGTAGTCTGTTTATTTGCAGAGGGAAATTGTTCCTGTTACCTGCTATTCCGCTTCAATCCCTTCTCATTCAGATTTGGACTCGATTGTCGACCGGCAATGACAATGTTTCTACGTTGGATGATTATAGGCTTATCCTATATAATCCTAGTAGTCGTGGTCTTGACAAACTCATAGCTACCGCCGAAATACACTCCCATATCAGAAAAGCCAAGAGGCCGAAGCTCGTTACTCCGTTGCCTCCGGATACCAACAGGTCGTTTATTATAGATAGGCATAATAGATGGTAATTACTCAGGACTACTTGACCCGATCACTTAATGAACATGTTTAAGATCTTTCGCCAAATGTTCGTGAGAATTCGGCCCAGACTACTCTCTCATTGCCTAGTCTTCGAAGGGGATGGTGTACTAGCCGAAGGTCATACCATCTTTTTTCCACTTGGTCAGGTGTCGTTGTCACTCGATTTCACAGCCGCAATGCGGGTAGGGGAGGGTCAAGAAGCAACTGCAACATTCTTTATCGTATCACTCCAGAATTAGTAAGCAACATTGCAGGATTTGTAAGATGAGGGGTCACAGCATTGTCGTTGAGGGTGTGGGATATATTGCTTTTTCTCACAGCCTTGTAGTCCATCTGGCAGCTGAAACTCGACTCTCACTCGAGGCATGAACCTCGTTGGTTACGGTTCGAAATGCCGGATAGAAACCGAATTTGGTGTTTTGCCGTGTAACAATCTCACATTTCTAGAAGGATGAAAGCTCTGCTGAATGTCTAGATAGGAGGACATCCAGGCGCGTCCTTGGCGCTTGTGAGCTATCATGATGACCCGACTGAGGCTTTCATGGCTTGCAGCCGGTGAGCAGCTATGCAAGCCACATACTCAAGCTCGCAAGCCCGGCGTTTTCGTCATCTTGGGCACCAACATGACTTTTTACGCACGAAGCGAGCTTATAATTCGATGCGCCTTCTCCGTTCAACAGTCTATCCAAATTTCTGTAACTGTTCTATAGGATTCTCAGCATCATGGAAGGCCCACAGTTCCATATCATTCAGGTTCTTGCTATGCCTCACCCGGCACGCCAGGAAATCTGGGATATTGGGCAACCTACTCCTCCAAATACAAGACTCAACGACCCGATCATTATATATGATTCAGAAACCAGACGTCCTGCTGCTTTCAGGAGTTTTTTCAGCAATCCAAACTTAGGACGTGCGCTATCTCTCAAGTTCCGGGGAGAGATTCTTATTCCGCCTGGAGAAAGGTTGTATTTTCTTCGAGGGATCGCGAGAAGAGATCAATTCCAAATACAAAGCGATCCATTTCCTCTTGTTGGAAACTTTGGTAGTCGCACTGCTTTTGAGACGCCAGAAACCTGCATGTTCTACTGCCATGATTCACCTTGGAGCATTCCATTTCAAGTCACTGGTAATTGGGACTGGGAAGTTCGGGAAACTGATGGTCATGTGGAAGGCCAGTCTTTTGGCTCTACGGCTATTTATATGGAAATGTACTTTTTCCTGGGTAATCCAGGATTCTCGATCGACAACAACATTGAGCGAAAAGCCCACGTGTTGGAATTGATTCGCTTGACTATTCCCAGATGGAGTGACGTCGTCAGCCATCCAGACCTCCCTTTCGAGGATCTCCGCACGTCTATTGCTTCTATGCTCGTGGACAGATTTTGGGCTTATGGTGGGGGAGATCTTCTTTACGATGTTGCAAATGGCGAGTCGTCGTACTTGCTACGGGATCCCAACCACATGGAGAGAATGGTTTTTCATTTGGGTTCTATACTAAGGCCGCCAGTGATCGGGGGTGCGGGAAACATGGAAATCTCCTGCAACTGTTTTGACTTGGCGGCGTTGATGAATGTCGTTTTCAAATCATTCGGTAGGTATTGGATTTATGGTTGCGAAGATGAGATGGATGTAAGTGTTCAAATACCTACTATCGGTCCAACCACTAAACTATTTGCAGTTTTATTCGATCAGTATGCGCATAGTTCAGGAATGGGGTTTCACAAATCCTAGCATCCTATTTGGACACGACGCTGCTCCGCAGAGGGTTACTAACAACCCATTTTGGCTTGCCGGTGCAAAGACGGACCCTGAAAAGCCGCTCAGCGTTTTAGTTGAGCCTCATCATCCGGACCGAAAACCGTTCGAACGGCATTGTCTAAACTTTCTGTGGCTTGAAAATGAGAATAGAGTTATCGACATTTGCCTAGGAGAGGTGATCCCAAGTACCTCGACTGGGGCAGACACCTCGACTGGGGCAGACACCTCGACT
>JABEXW010000454.1:0-42791 GCA_013266185.1 Fusarium sarcochroum | reverse complement strand
TTACTGTCCAATCAGATGTCGCCAACTACCTTAGTCACGGCTAGCCCGCGTCAAATGCCATGCCATGCTTCCCTCCCAGGGCTCGGGCTGATGCATTCGCCTTTTCTCCCAAAAATCTGAGACGGATGCAGATCGGCTATGACAGGGGTCAGGCTCAAGCCGACCAGCGCCAGCTCACGTTGATCAAAGTATAGATACTTGAACATGTGTCAGGTTCCGTCTCCGCCCATCCCTTTAACCCCTGCTGTGCTCACTCCAATTCGAGGTGTAATGTCACAATGGGCTGGGCTGGGATGGGAGGAACCGAGTCCAATTTGGGCTCTGCTCTTGAGGTCGTGTGTCCATGTTCAAGGAGAGCAGGAGAGGAGAATTGACTCTTTCTGAGAGTGACGATACCTCTCTCCACGTCCACCATTGCCGCCACCAAAGCCAACAACTCTGCTAACTAGACCTCTGCGGTCTGGGGAGGCGAAGATGGTTCAAGACAAGCCCACAATCAAGGCCCACCAAAACACCGCCCCGGCATGCCTGGCACGCCTGGCTCCCACAGCTCCGGACGGGCAGATGCCACCACAGACAAGGATGCCACACCCATTGTCGTCCAGTCCTGGCCACATCTGAGCCATCCATCTCTGCGTGACATGACATGCACAACTTGCTGCCCTCAACAAGGCTTGACCACACACCGGTAGCCGCCAGGCAGAGAGAAGATAAACCCAAAGACCGTTGCAAGCGGCAGCAGGGCCTGTTCACAAGTTGGTTGCTTGCCAGGTTTGCCAGCGCCATCTCCAGATAACAGCATTCATAAGCTGTGCAACGGCTCCAAAACCCCTCGCAACATCTCGTGCGACCCAGTTTGACCAGGGAAAGGGAAACGGTTGTCAGCGTGCCTTGACCACAGAGAAAACAGCAAAATGTTGACCGTCCCGTTCATCGCAAAGGCGCTCGCAGCCCTGCCTGAACTCTCGTCATTACGTGGCAATACTCTAGCTCGTTCAAAGGGGCCGCCAAGGAGCCCACCATGCAACCGGGGCCAGCGGCTGCCCTTGTCCGGGTCTTGAACCACCAGGCTTAGCGGTCGTTTTAAAGGGAAAAGAATCCAGCATCGTGGTTTCAACTGCTTCGTGAGGAGAACGCGACTCAACCATGGCTCTCTCGAGGCAGAGTGCGGTCTCTCAGATACGATGCAGAATACAATCTCCCCAACATCCTGCGTCAAAAACGCGCTGCTGCACGTCTCGCTTCTACCCACGACAAACCTCCGAACTTGGCGGGTACCCGCACCTTTTGACTTCAACAGGGTCCCGTGCTTTCCACTGCGTCAATGCACGGACTTTACTTTGTGATGATTTCAGCGGTTGTGATGGCGTTGCAACAGAGCAGTGAGTAGCTCACTCGCCACGGATCCATGACACTGCCGTCAACGTTATCTGTCTGTGTGATCAAGATATCTCATCTCTCACAGTTCGTCTTTAGATTCCAGCCACGTCAGTCATTTCTATCATGACCTTGCGTCACGTGATGTCAATTGTCGCAAGCCTCCCGTCACATTCCCGAGGTTCTCCTTCACCTTGTGCATCTCCCGTTCGGTACTTGGACCCTCCACTGAGCCGGCGCAGCATGGCCTGAGCAGTTTCTCTATCGCAAATCTCCGGGTTTCATGCCCACCACTGCCATGGATTTCCTGAACCTTGGCACTCGTGGTCGTAGTCTTTACCCAGAACTCGCGAGTGACGTCCAACTCAACTGCATCAGCCTTTCGCGCCCTCCCCTTGGCAACGAAACACAGACACGACGGGATCGAGGATGTGGCTGTCTTTGCTTTGCTTTGCCCTGCACGACATTCCAGAGTCGGTAGCCCCACTCGCTCCATGTTCGAGAGGCACAGGGGAACAACAAATTGTCGACAATCTAAACGTTCTCGACCAATCAGACATCGTCTGGGAATTGGTCGCGTCGACTGACATCCGTCATCTTGTCTTTGCCGAGGCCCCCGAACCTTGACCGAGTCTGGTATCTTCCCAACTGATATTGATACCGAGTGCGTTATCAGTAACAAGTTCAGTGTGCTACTACGGGAGATGCTCCCTGGGTCATGGTTTATCGTGTTCGGTATGACCTTGAGAGTGCTACGCTAAAAAGTGAAACATCTCAAGTTTTCAGCAGAAATCTCACAATCTCAAACTCTAACCGTGGCTTTATCGCTTAAGTGTGGACACTAGCGGATCAACGCCGTCAGTCCTTATGGTTGTCTTGCTGACTGGCTACGTATCTCTAATCAGGGCCATCCCAGGTAGGGCACCCAATGCCTGTCAGCTTCATCCATCCTTGATGAGGTTTGCAACTTGTTGTCGAAGAGGACATTCGGTCTGGAACTTGCATGAACCGGTGAGAAGTAATTGACCTGTTTCGTAACTGAGTCTTGAATCACAGATGTCTTGGGGACGGGCCAGAACATGTTTGTCTCCACAATCAGATTCCTGGAAACTTTAAGAGGTTAACGTTGAAGATCCCGAGACGCGCCAGTTTCCCTTAATTGAGTTTGTTTATCAGGGTAGGGTAAATAGAAGAATCAACAACCAGGCCACGAACGTAATCAAGGTTTCGCCTAAGCGTGCCTGCGAGGAGAGGCCTCATCCTCATCAAAATTAACTGATCAGGCGCCAAAACAAAAACAACAGGGTTCCTTACCTTAACATTGCGCTTCTCGAAGGTGTGGCGGCCTCAGGTTAGACTACCGGTTATGCGCCACATGAGGCTGAGCCAGTTTGGGTCTAGTGAGGCTGCAGGGGACAGAGGACAACTCAGTATCCAATCTCAGAGCTTCAAAGGGGAAATAAAGAGAAGGGCATACTTGAAGAGTCAGCGCCAACGACAAAGGCTTTCGAGTACGACAATATCTTGGGCGAAAAGAAGAGGTTCTCGTGAATATTTGCTTCTACTGATCGGAATACGAACCAACGTCGCCGCCATCTTGCGCCAAAAGCCCAGCGCTTCCAAACTTCGAGACAATCCTCAACTTGGAATAAGAGCCGATCTTGGACCCTGAACCCCAGAAATTCGATTCACGATGCCGCCTCGAATAAATATCCCGCCTGTTACGCGAATTCTACTCATCGCACTTATTGGACAATCCCTCCTCAGCGCCGCGATCCGCTATCGTCAATGGACCGCCAACGCCGACATCGTCATCCCCTACCTGACGCTGGTGCCGCAGCTGTCCATCATCTACCCTTGGACATTCATAACATCGACGTTTGTCGAGAGTAATGTGTTTACTCTCGGTATCGCCGCCGTCACACTGTACCATGGAGGACGTTATCTAGAGAGAGCGTGGTCGTCGGCTGAGCTGGCAAAGTTCCTAGCTATTGTGTCGTTGGTTCCAAACTTCCTGACACTCTGTGTCATGGTGCTCTTCTTTACACTGTCGCGAAATGAGAGCTGGACGTATGTATCACCCTGCTGCAGAAAATGGTACGGAGACTAACCTTGGATATATAGTCTGACAGTCATTGCCGGAACCGTTCCCGTTCAGATCGCCTTCCTCGTCGCTTTCAGCCAACTTGTGCCAGCGCACACCGTTACCCTCTTCCGTGGTATCGTGTCTCTCCGAGTTCCTCGATTCCCGCTGCTTTACATCGGCGTCGTCTTTCTTCTGTCTCTTACTCCTATCCTTACGAGGGCCTCCCTGTGGCTTGCGATCTTTGGATTCCTTACCAGCTGGACCTACCTCCGATTCTACAAGACCGTCTTCCCCGACCTCGACTCGGCCCAGGATGCTTCCCTCCGTGGCGATGCGAGCGAGACCTTTGCCTTTGCCGAGTTCTTCCCCGGCCCTGTGAAGCCCTTTGTCGCTGCCATCGCCGATCAGATATTCCTCGTGTTGGTTGCCATGCGAGTATGCACGCCGTTCTCGCAGGGTGATTCCTCCTCTTCCTCCTCCCGAAACGATACCCGGATTCAACGCAATGCCCCCGGAGGCGCTCGCGCAGAGGCTGAGAGGAGAAGGGCTATCGCTCTCAGGGCATTGGATCAGAGACTGCATGCCGCGACAGGCAATCAGCCCGCGCAGAAGCCAGCGCAAACTCCCAACCGACCGACAGGTCCAACGGTGCAGAGCCAGCCTCAGCCAGCTACGCAGACTGCCATGACGTCGTCCCCCGGTCCCATGCTGGGCGAGACTAAGTTCGAGCCTGACCAGGACGATGCGAAGAGCTAAATCTCCTTTGTCATCGGGAATAGCATATGGCGTAGTCTTCGGGATGTATAGTGTACGATGTACGATTTAATTCAAGCTAGGTCCGCCATGAAAGCGAAGCAGTCGATTTAGCAAAAACGGACGGAAACACGAAGTTGCTAGCGATATTGCAATAGATGAAGAAGTTGACGGACGGCATAGTTAGTGGAGCTCTGGTGTTATGGCGGTTTTCTCTGGGTATTTCCTTTGAGTCTGGCCTTGATTGATGGTGTATGATGGATGTTTAGGCTAGGTTACTTAGACATGAATACAAAAACAAACATATCATGACGTGTATTTAGTGGTGATCTGTTACTTAAAACAAGTCATTAATGGTCAAGCCCCTGTATTGAACTAGAGCTTTTCATTTTACAATGATATCGTTATGAAGTTGAAATAAATTTGGCAATGGTGGAATACAGGGTAAATGTAATTAAACAAGGTATTTGAAGCTCAGCCATTGCTGACCAATCAGATTGACGCAATTTGCATGCTCCTCCCTGCAATCGTGAACCTGGGGTTGTGAATCAACAAGTCGTGTCTTCTTGGGTGGGTTTCATTCATTGAAAGATAGTTACAACAAGGATTCATTCAATTGATTGACCCGTTGCTAGCTTGTATTCAAAGCTGTGTCTTCAATTCAACTTGAGCAAATACATCAAGTTGAGAACGAGACAGATCAATATGGGCTGGCCCTGGGAGTTCCTCACTCTATCCTCCGAGGAAAAGCACCAGCGTCGTGAGAGTCTCGAATACTACGCCTATGTCGCGCATCTTTCTGCCTTCGCCCCAGCGGTCTTGTTCATCCTAGCCCGGCTTATCAACCGTGTGCGTCGGGCCCGGAACAGTGGATATCGTCAAGTTCCAGGCTCACCTGGCGCCAAAGCGAATCGACAGAGATGGATCACCAAAGTCATGGAGAAAGGCCCGATTGTGCAGTGGTGGTTGGGTGAGGATGTTTACTTTCTAGGTGCTCATTGGGGGCAGCGTGATGAATGGGTTCTAGGTATTGCTTGGACTTGTTGGTTGGTGGTGTTGAGTATTCATGGTACAGGAAAGGGTATGTCTATCTCATGTTGAACTATATGAAAGAGTATTACTGACAAGAATAGACTATCTCCATCTCACAAAACGCTTCGGAATTATCGCAACCTCTCAGATGCCCATTCAATATCTCCTCGCTCTCAAGGTCCTCAACCCCTTCGCCTTCATGATGCGCTCCTCTCACGAGCATCTCAACCGCTACCATCGTGTTCTTGGCCGTATCATCTACTCTCTACTCATTGTACATGCCATTCTCTACAACATCTTCTTCATCGAGTCTGGAATATGGCTCAAGCGCTTCTTCGCCCCCGTTGTATTCGCCGGCGTCGTGGGCTTTATCTTTCTCCATACCCTCAACGGCACGGCCATGGCACGCGTTCGCCAGGAGTCCTATCGGCTATTCTTCATCACTCATCTCATTGGTGCTTTTGCTATTCCGCCTTTGATCTACTTCCACGCACCCTCTTCTCGGTTCTATATCTCAGAGGCCATTGGAATCTTCGTCCTGGATCTGGCTGCACGAAAGATCACCACTATCACAGCGCCGGCTGTCATTGAAGCTATCCCCGGCACGAGCCTCGTCAAAGTCTCTGCTACGCTGCCAACGCCAAAGATTGCAAAGTACGCCGCTCGACCAGGATCTCACATCTACCTCAACGTCCCGCCAGCTTCGCGTCCCGGAATTGGACAGTTCTCTGCTCCTTACCTCGTCTTTGAGTTTCTGTACAATCCCTTCACGGTGGCTTCTACAAACCAAGAGACGGGCGAGTTGACCTTTGTCGCCCGTACACGAACTGGTCCCATGACGAATCGTCTGCATCACTTCTCTTCAACTGCCAACGCTCAACCGTCATCTGAAAAGGTTCAGCTCAACATTGAAGGTCCGTACGGCACAATAGGAAAGACGTTCAACGACCTCGTCACTTCAGGTATTAGCCGCATTCTCATCGTAGCCGGCGGCGTGGGAGCAACCTTTGCCGTGCCCCTCTACCACGCCATTCTTGCTGAGAACTCAACCGCCCATGTCCAACTCATCTGGGCCATCCGCAGTGCAGGTGACGCAACCTGGGCCTCGTCAAGTTCCACCGGCAAGTCTCTTCTCGAGGACGACCAAGTACAACTCTTCCTCACTGGCGACATGGGCGTCGCCGACGACAGCGACAACGCGACCGGCGTGGAGTTGAACAGCCTGTCCCAGCAGCAGATTCCTCGCACCGCTGTTCGAAATAGTAAGAGGCCAGACTTGCAGAAGATCGTTGACGATACGTTTCGACAGGGCCAGCAGGAGAGCGTGGCTATCTTGGTATGCGGCCCTGCTGAGATGGCGAAAGAGCTGCGCAAGAGCGTGACGCCTTGGGTGATGAAGGGGCGTCATGTATGGTGGCATAATGAGAGCTTTGGATGGTAGATCTAAGATATTGGAGTTAAGGTTGTTTGTTTAAACGTGATGTATATGTCAAAGATAAGGTAGTTAGCAGACCTCAAGGTAATGAGATATGGAAGGATAAATCTTGGGCTCTCTCAATATTCGCAACTCACATGGGTAACCGAGGGACAGGAATATCAAGCCTCTCTAATTGTCGAGGACAATGCGAGTATCTAAAAGCGGTTGGGTATCTTACTTTAAAACATTAGCCATACCTCATCCTCTGAATGGTTTCGGTATCAAGTGTAATCCAATACAACACCACCGTAATCATAGACTAAACTATCATATTCTATGCTTTCGTCGTATGCACTGCTACCCGAAAACTTGACGTCGACCCCATCATGATTCTCATCCATCAACGCCTCACCCATCTTCCAACCCAAGCCTGAAAACGCAACACGCTCCGTTATCTAACCCCCGTATAGGGATGCCGTCGATACGGCTTGACTTCTATGCATAAATCGAGAAGAACAAAAAAAAAAAAACACCATGGGAATTACAATGTCTAAAAACCAAATTCCTGGATGGTATTATGAGGGGTGTCATCAACGATGATCAAGACTGTCTCTGCAGTTCACGGTTTCGTCTTTCAACATCCTACTGTCGGTAGCGGGACAATTGTGCCATAATGTTCTGGACTTGAACTGCAGCGTCGCCATTCGGTGGTGCTCCGTTCGGCGGCGGTTGTGCTCCGTAGGGGGCTCCATACGCGCCTGGGAGAGACTGCGGTGGCTGCTGAGGTGCAGGATTACCACCTAAGCTGCCCAGTAGTGCCTGGATATCAGCCTGAGGTGGTCCAGCAGGCGCGGGATTCGTACCAGCTCGAGCAATGGCAGGATTCTGAGCAGCACCGGGTTGGACCTGTGCCAGCAACTGCTGAAGCGACGCAGGGTCAAGCTGTCCCATCAAGTTCGCAATGCTGGCGACGTTAGCCGAAGGAGGCTGCTGCTGCCCATATTGTCCTGCTGGTGGCGGTGGGGGACCTGGGTAGCTGGCTGCCGGTGCTTGATAAGGGGGTTGCCCACCGTATGGAGCGCTGCCATAGCCATTCCCCCCATATGGCTGACCATAGCTGGGCGCACCTCCTGATGCCTTGGCTCGAAGGATAACCTCGGCTGCAGTAGGAGGGTCCAGGTCCAGATACTGATCGAACCGAACATTGTTGGAGCCTGCTGAGCGATCGAATGCCTGCACTGGAATCTTGCCCAAGTTCTGTGCCCGAAGATCGAGGTCTACAACGGCGTGAACACCTTCGGCTGCCTGTCGTTGAACAACTGTTTCCTTAGGAAATCTAGGATGTAAGAACATGACTTCAGATCTGAGGCCTTTGGTCTTGAAAGCTTGCTCCACCCAGTTAACAAACTCGCGATTGACATCAGGTTGGAGAATGATTTGAACATCGGGGACGTCGGCGCCATATCGCCGGGGAAGCTCAAGCTCGCCCTCATGTCGAGATCGTCCATACGGGCTTGGGCTCCTTCGTCGGTAACTGTCCTTGTCGTTGCGACCATAGCCTGGAGAACGCGATCGTGCGTGTCCTCGACCGCCGTCATAGAAGCCTCGATCCCGACCATAGGATTCGTCTCTTGCGTAGTCGTTGCGATGAGGCGAATGACCACGACTGGACCGATAATCGTCTCGGGTTTGATGGCCCTGTCGATCGTTTCGACGGCCATTATCGCGACTCTTGCTTCTATCTGGGCTGCGACCCCTCTCCTTCTTGGACTTATCCTGGACACGTGATACCTCAAGATCTTGACCTTGTTAGAAGCACAACATCACAATGCAAAAAGGGGGCGAACTTACGAATTCTGCGTCCCTTGATTTCGATGCCTTGGAGATTATCCATCGCCCGCTGTCCTTCGTCTATGGAGTGATACTGCACGAAGCCATATGCTGATTTGAGTGAGATTTGGGCAAGCCTTCCGAATCGATGAAACAGATCAAAGACATCACGCTTCGACACCTTGTCGCTCGAGAGGTTGCCTGTAGAGAATATGTGAGCGCCATTTTTGGACGCGCCAGACGCGGATCGTGTACCAATAAAGATGCGTGAGCCCTCAGGAAAACGGTCCCACTTGGCCTCCGACATGTACTGGCGCTCATCTGCCAAGAATTGATCCCACTGGCGCTGATATTCGGCATCTTGAGCTTGATCAGCAGTATAAGGGGTAGACTGAGGTGGGTATGGAGGAGCATTTATGGAAGTAATGGCGACAGGCGCTTGGAGGCCAGAGCCAGGAGGGGTGGGGAAATCACCCAAAGCATCAGATATTGTAATGGGAGCACCAGTAGCCACGTAGGTGGACGGCTGCCCAGGGGTTGGCGGCGCCGCAACACTGGAAGGAATACTGGCATTGATGCCCCCTGGGTGGTGCTGGGAAGCATACGTTTGAGGAACTGCTTGTGACAGAGGAGGCCTCGGTGGAAGAGAGGCCGATGGTGGGAAGCCTGAAGACGGGGCGCCAGATTCGTGCGATTGTTCACCTGTGGCGGATGGGGCAGATAGATCTGTGTTGGGGTTGGACTCGGCTGGCGCAGTGAGATCAGCAACCAGCCGTTGAATATCAGTTTGGGCATTGGCAGAGCCGACGGCGTTACTAGCATCCGGGTTGGCTGTAGTTGGAGACGACGCCGGCTGGTTGGAAGGCTGCGATGTGGCGGCTGTTCCAACGCTGCCAGGCTGGGCTTCGGAAGAAGCATTGGAGGCAGCTGATGCCGCAGGTTGGCCTGACAGGGCCGACAAGGATGATTCAGGAACGGCATGAGAGACTTGCGATGGGTGACTTGTCAAGTGATCGGACGAAAAAGAAATATCGTTGGATTCTCGGGGTAGCGATGATACATCTTGTGGCTGAACGTCCCCGTCTTCAACCTCCTCCGGCCCGATTGGTGAATCAAACGTCTTTGCGTAATCGTCATTGCTGTCGGGAAGATCTTGTTCGACATGAGGCTGAGGCACTTGTTGAGCGACCGCATCTGTGTCGTCCTCACCATAAGGATCGTTGAGGCTGTCGTCATCTACAATATCGTCATCACCGGCCCCTGATATAAGCTCAAAATTAGGGGCCTTGTTGATTGAGCCGTTGGCGGCGTCGGCGGCGGCAGCAGCAGAAGCAGCAGCAACCATGGCGTCAATGTTGTCAACCGTCTCTTGCAGCACGGGAATTGCCAAAGACGTGGCTGAATGAACAGGCGACGGAGAGACAGGGGAGAGGTTGGCAGTGGCCTGGAGTTCTGCCTCTGGTTCTGTCATTTAAATAAGGCTGTGGGTGAATTGGTGGGTAGCAGGATGAGGTGACCCTCTCAAGCGCCGCCAGTCGCACAAACGACGCGGACACAAGCGATAGTGAAACTGGAGATCGAGGGATGAGCTCGACTCGTTAGCGAAAATGGCCGCCAGGCGATGGCCTGGCGCAAGATGAGAATTTGAGGCGCGATGAAGAGTTGAGTGGCGGTCAGAGCGACAAGGTATGGCTCTGAGCCGGCTCAAGCTGTACTTTAAACCAAATGGATGCGCGAGAATGAGCCACAGGAGAACTGGTACTATCGCAAGATGGCGACAAGGAAGACAGACGAGCTCGACCAGCTACTTAACAGGGGAGCCAGTTGGTAGAGGTCTTTGCGACGTCGGAGCTTGGCTTATCGCACCAAATGAGTTCTCCAGAAGAATGGGCCCGGGCGCAGGCACGTGAGAGCAAAGCAAGAAGAGCTAAATATGCGACAGCAAGACTGTTGCGAAACCATGGAGGTGAAGCACGACGATGCCGCTGGTGCGTCACAGGTTGAGGAAGAATCGGAGGATGAGGGTGGTTGAAAAGATGGAGTTAGGGTAAGGTAAGGTAAGGTAAGGTTAAGTGTAAGAGGAAGATGGAAGGCTGGGTTTCGGGGTTCGATTGAGGCTGATCGGGCGCAGGCGTCAACCCCAACTAACGGGAAAAGCTAATCTAGAAAGGGCAAGGCGGTCAAGCTCTCCAACAAGGCAGTTTGGTTTGAAGCTCCTTCAGAATTTCAGCCACAGGCGAGTAGCAAGTCATGGCCAAGAAACTAGGAGCCAAAGCTCAAGTACTAGAATAGATGAGACATTGACTCGAGGACTTTTCACTGGAAGCATTGAAACAAACAAATTGCTTTCTTTTTGGTTGAGTCACACTCAAGTCAGCTCGAACAATTCGTTGTCTTATACCATGCTTCGGCGCCAGATATCTGCGGCCTTCGGGCTGAGAATGACGCCAGTACATGTAACGACTGTTCCCTTTGCGCCCAGATTCAAGAGATATCAAGCTTTTGATGCCGAACTCGATCAAGATGCTCTAGCTGAAGCTCGGACATGGTTCAATTCATTCAATTTGTCACAGCTTCCCAAAGGAAATACTACATATGCCCGCTCCAGTGGACCAGGCGGACAGCATGTCAACAAGTACGTACGAAGTCAATCTGTGAACCACGATTCCAACGCTTACAAACGGAAGAACTGAAACCAAAGCAATCACCGCATACCCAGTGGGAGAATTGCTATCCAAACTTCCCAAATCATTACATCCTAGCATCCGAAAGTCTAGGTATTATACCGCGACCAATGATTCTTTGACTTTTCAAGCTCAGGATTCACGGTCGCGGGATGCAAATGCCGAAGATAACAGGAGAAAGCTAGTCGAAGAGGTCACGCGCATCTACGAGGCTGCCACGCCAGCTGAAACGAGCGTAGAGAAGAGGAAGAAATATGAAGAGATGTAAGTGGCTGGTGTTTTTCGTAGGGCTTTGCTAACATCCAACAGTGGCAAAAGATTTCACGATTCAAGAATGAAGCAAAAGAAGTTTACTAGCGCAAAGAAGCAATCGCGGAGAGGGCCATCTGGCTGAACAGGTCATCAATCAGACGACGTACTAGACATGGTGTTTAACAAGACCACAGCAATCGGAAACTGATCATCGCCTCATATGTACACCTATCTCAACGGGATCTCACTGCTATTAAGCAAAGATGGCAGCTTGCAAAACGTGCGCTTATTGTCAAATGGCCATGGCGGTGCTGCTGAAGAAGTCGAACAAATGTACAATCAATCCCAAAAATAGACATGTAGTCTAATAGCTCTCTGAAGAAAGTAAAACCTTGATTAAATCAATTTGCCGTTGCGCAGTAAACGATTGAAGGTTTGTGGAGATAGCGTGACCACTGCGCCTCAAACCAATGTGAAGAGACGAGACAAGGCAGGATTTAATGAACATAATTGTCTACTCGAAAATAGGTCAAACTGCATATGATGTATTCAAGGGTCAAATCTCGTCATTGTCACACCGCACCATCTTGAGTAATATTGCCATCATTCGTTTTCTTGAGATGGGATTCAGATAATGCATTGATAATAGCACGAATAGAGTCACAAGTTAGCTGTAAACTCGCCTACCTGCATCTAGAATTATAGAATTGGGCACTAATATTCTCTTACTGTACAAAGGGTCCAAAACTAAAACGCCCGTATTTCCTGTTATCTTATCCGTATTTCAGCTGGGCTCTGACACAACCCCACCTTTTAGTCCCATCCCACGGACTGACCGACCAACACCCAAACTTCAGCCCATCAGCATCGCTACTTCGACTGCTGATACTGCATTCACCTTTCTCAGCCCTACTAACAGTGTCCATCATTCTCTCGCTCTCTTCACAGCCAGCAACTTTTTGTCATCGCAAAAGAGACTTATATATCTTGTCGCCTTCTCTCCTCGTTGCGATACCGTACGACAATCACTCCTCGCCTCCCTCAAACTAACCGAACGCTCTGCGGGGCATAGTGATCCTCTTATCACCCTTCCTCCTCTTTGCCTCCCCCCCAGCTTCGACGTCACAACCACAAAATGGACTCCGCAGCCCGCCAACCGCCTCAAGTCCAGCCTTGTAGATACAAGGTCGGCAAGACGCTGGGAGCTGGCTCCTATTCCGTCGTCAAAGAGTGCGTCCACATCGACACTGGTCGCTACTATGCTGCCAAGGTCATCAATAAGCGGCTGATGGCCGGTCGCGAACATATGGTGCGCATCACCTCACTCCTTGCCCGATAACCTTGAGAGGCTTCTGCTCTTCTACTTCTCTGTGGCTAACACCAAATGCGCAATGGCAGGTTCGCAACGAAATTGCCGTCCTCAAAAAGGTCTCGATGGGCCACCAAAACATCCTCACCCTCGTTGATTACTTCGAGACCATGAACAACCTCTACCTCGTCACCGATCTTGCATTGGGCGGCGAGCTTTTCGATCGAATCTGCCGAAAGGGCTCCTACTTTGAGTCCGACGCCGCTGACCTCGTTCGCGCTACATTGTCAGCTGTCGCTTACCTCCACGATCACGGCATTGTTCATCGCGACTTGAAGCCCGAAAACTTGCTCTTCCGGACACCTGAAGATAACGCAGACTTGCTCATTGCAGACTTTGGACTTTCACGAATTATGGATGAGGAACAGTTCCACGTTCTGACTACGACCTGCGGTACTCCCGGATATATGGCTCCCGAGATTTTCAAGAAGACTGGCCACGGCAAGCCCGTAGATCTCTGGGCTCTCGGTGTCATCACCTACTTCTTGCTATGCGGTTACACTCCTTTCGACCGCGATTCTGACTTTGAAGAGATGCAGGCCATCCTCAACGCAGACTACAGCTTTACCCCGATTGAATATTGGCGCGGCGTTTCCAGCCATGCTAAGGACTTCATTCAACGCTGCTTGACCATTGATTCCACCAAGCGCATCACTGCCCACGAGGCTCTTCAGCACCCATTCGTTGCAGGTTTCATCAATGCCGAGGGCGAGAGCCAGAACCTCCTCCCCAACATCAAGAAGAACTTCAACGCCCGTCGAACTCTACATGCAGCTATCGACACCGTTCGTGCCATCAACAAGCTGCGCGAGGCTCAGAATGGCCTCATGGATGGTGCCCGCTCAAAGGAACCCAGCCGTGGCGCGCAACGCCAGCAACCTCAACAGCCACCAGGTAACCGAACGGGAGACAGTGCCATCTCGATGGGGAGCAACCAGCCCAAGGATAGTGGATATGGGACACAAACCGAAACCGACGTGGTTATGGGCAATACATCGGCCGCCAACGTCCCATCCTCATTGCAACCTGGCAACAATGGAAACCGGGTCGTCGAGACATCCAAGGGACTTTGGAGCGCACCTGTGATGAAGAGGTAGAACCAGGATGAGAGTGGAGGTTTGAATGGATTAGTGATGCGGCTCATGGAGAATGATTTACTGGCTGGAACAGCTATGGGATGAATATGTGTTAGAAGAGCGTTGGTCGAACGTGATGAACTACTGTAGGAGGACATATATGTAAGCCCGGAACAGCGCTACGACTCGGATACAAAACAAAGACGATATGTTATCTAAGTGCGCAACAGGGCCAGGAGGACCATCGTCGACTTGGTTATAGGTGTTTCAAAACGGACCGCAGGCTCGCCGTTTGCAGAGACAAGGATGACGAACCAGCACATCCTCGATTTCCTTGACCTTTTATTTTCCTTTTGACTTTTAGGTCGTCTGTATTTGTGTCATGTTTTTTTTTTGTTTTCTCTGGTCTTAACTATGAGACGCTTTTTTGAGTAGATACCAACAACCGCGCAGCTCATCGTAATTAAAACATCGGTAGTGGGCGAGGGCTCTCTCACTTTGCAGCATTTTATTATCTGTGCTCTTCGATATACCTCTTTGCATGTGTTCCCCGTGTAATGCTTTCGAATGACAATGGGTCTCCATGACTAATGTACCTCTTGAGGTCTGGTATCAGCGACGTGTGCTACGTAGTATGATATCAGACTTCTGTCATGTGTCTAAACCACAAAATACCTCGTCTTAAGGTACACATTTCAAAGAAAGGTAAATGGAGTTTATCCACTAAACATTGTCAGTGAGTCCGAGCATGAGATATTCCGCTCGACCTCAAGGTCGCATTAACTCTACATCTGTCAAGGATTGCTGCGGCCACGCCCCGTCACCTCTGGTTTATGGTTTATTACCTTGGTTACATATAAACAAACTGAGTTTCTTCCTTCTCAAAGTTCAAAACATCACAACAAAAGGGTTCGTGCGCCACTGCTTGCCAATAACAAGAACTCGGTCTCTATAGTTGCCAAACTTCTTAGGAGCGCGGTAAGAGCTTGGCGTTCATGAAATTGCCGCGAGTTCAATGTGTCAAAGTTTCAAGGGATTTGCTAGGCATATTAAGATCGACATTTAGTATTTGGACCTCATGAATATCACCAAGTCTCGTGTTTATTTGATGCACTAGGTAGTTCCAAACTTCCTATGCAACCTAGCATCCGGAAGTACATGTCTAAATACAATCATACTTACGCATCATTAGGCGAGTGTAGTATCAAATCAGATTTCACGGTGACAAGAGACTCAAAATGTGACAGTTGCAATGTGCTGTCAATTCTTCTAACTGCTAATATCTAGCGAGTGGTATCTTTGGTATTCCATTTCCTTTTCACAACCAAAGCCCGCCTCCTTGCGCCGACTGGATTTTGTTCTCCAGGATCATCCAGGGTTAGGCAGCGAGCCAAGTGCCCTCTCTTTCTTTCCTCCTCATCATGAGTAGGGGGCTATGCAAAGCTGGTCCCTCTCGGGTCCAACCAGGCTCTCTAGCGAGCGTCTCGGTGCATGGCACGGCATCGCATGCCCATGCACGAATTAACATCCTCTGATATGTATACATTACTCTATTCAGGTCCGGTTTTGTCCTTCCGCATGGTATGCATTAGAAGGGGACACCGTGTCCCTCGAACCCATTATTACATTTTGCCGTCTGGCCCTGACGGCCCTGCGTCAGAATCCAGTTTCTGTCGTAGTAAAAAACACCGCGTTGCGCCATTTCGCTGTGCAGATGATTGCCAAAGATGTTATCAAAAAAGTATAAGGTCGAAGATTAAAAGGGGTTCGGGCATTAAAATCGTAAAGTCCCATCAGTGGCGTCGATGGGATATGAAGGTCGTCCGGGAGATAAGCGAATTATTACTGAATCGCACCGATTACCGCACCACAACAACTTCGCTCAACTCCACATCTCGAGCGGGAGCGTGGCCGTCCCATAGTTGACCATGGTTGTCCATATCCACAAGCATATGGGGAAGGGCTTCCTCGGATAAGGTTGGGCTGAGAGTTCCACTGCTGGAGCTGCAGCTTGAGCTGGCAACAGTCCAACCATCACTAGAGTCGGCGCGAGGGCGTCCCAACAGACCCATACCGAAGTACTCGCCGTACTCCTCGTCGGAAATAGCGTTGCGGTCGCCAAACTCAACATATTCGTACTCCCATCGGGTGATCTTACCCTCCTGGCGTCGAGGTAGGTATCGAGCCTTGGCCACGTAGAAGAAGCAGGAAGCAATCAAGCCACCTACAACCAGATCGATCGCGTAGTGGTGGCTGAGATACATGGTGGCCCAGCAGACCCAGCTAGCGTAGATGATGAAGTAGGTTCGGAACTGGGGGAAGCAGTGAGACATGAAGAGAGCCTCGAGGACAGCGTTAGCAGCATGGAGCGAGGGGAATGCACCGAAAGGTACAGGCGCTGTGCTGAAGTTTGTCGTGTAGAGATCGATGCCGAAAATCGCGTCTATGCGAGCGAGCCCAGCAGGAGATCCAGGCATACCGTACGCAGCAGGTTCAAGGCCATGCTCCATCTCATACCAAGGGGGCGCGCAGGGGAAGAGAAGCTGAATGGTAACACCAAGAACGCTCATCCAACCAAAGGTGCGCGCCCAAACAGGGGCCGTGCCAGGAGCGGCAAAAACGAACATGATCAGAGCGCAGACGACAGGGGCACCAAAGTGGCACAAGCCGTAAGGAATCCAAGCGAGAATGTCGAGGACTGTGTGCTGATGGGCGGAGAGAATGCTGGAGAGGTTGGCGCCGTACAAAACGTTCTCGAGGGCGGGTAGCACTCGGACCCAAATGTGAGGTCGGTACTCGTAGGGGATGAATCTGAGAAACGTTAGCATGGTTCAAAATTAAGAATGTTCTAAATGTGAACTCACCGACTACAAAAGAAATAGAGGAGCCAGGTCCAGATTGTGACTGAAGGCAGGAAAAATTGGCGAGTAGCAGGCATAAGCAGAACCCAGACGCTACCCACGATAGCCATAAACTTGACGCCTGGAGCTGGAGGGGCGATCCAGAGAGAGAAGAGAACAAGAAGCCCTACAACAGCATACTGAAGATCCGAAGTCCTCCAATGGTGCTGCTGAAGATCGCGAACACCATCCCAAGCGTTGAATGAGGTCTTGAGGCTAGTGAGCTCCTCATTGCCAGGTCTAGATTTTGACTTGGTGCGTCGGCGGCCAATTCGATATCTGTGAGGAACAGTGTTGAGGAATGGCAGGTTGACATGTTCAGGCCACAGCAGCTTAAGCTTGGGCTTCCCAGTGAGGGTGGCGGAAAGGTCGTTCATGGTGAATGTGAAAGTCGAAGTTGTTGTAGGGATCGGCAAGGCAACGACGAGAGTTCGAAAGGGGCGTGTGTTGATTATTATGGTTGTAGCGCAAGATGATGTCGAAGAATTTCGTAAGGAGTAGTCGGTAACCCAATATGAATACCCAAATGCTAGCTCATATCCAAGTTGACCAGTTCACTTGACTTGCACGCATACCACGATTGTCGGATTGGTCGGGATGGCCGTCTAGAGCGATGGCAGTCGAGTCGCAGAGAAGGGAGGCAGCACGCGACAGGGACGCCACACAAGAAAATGTGAAGCTAAGAACCTGAAGTCGTGAGGAGAGAAGATAGATGTTTTAATGAGGTGCGATTCTAAGACGAAACCAAGCCGAGGATCGAGGAGAGAAAAGGGAGGGAAGAAGAAGACGGAGGAGAGGAAATGGGAGTAGTAATATGAAGAAAGTGGAGGGAGTGGAGGAGAGAGGGATCGAGTATGATGACGAGGTGCAGGAGAGTGATGCAGCAGGGGCGTGCCCAGAGCCCGAGCAGCAGTCCTAATGTGTAGCTGGCCACTACAAGCACTGAAAAATCAAGGTCTTTACAGTTGACTTTACAAAGCACATCCGCTAAAAAACACAAATTTGACAGGGCACCTCGCGCAGGATTTCAGTGGGCGCTAAGGAGTCCATCCCATCACATTGACATTAGCTTCATTCAAATGGGACCCGCACCGCAGGATTTTCCCTTTCCCTTCATCTCGCACTTTCAAGCCGGATGCTGCGGGAGGAGTCATTGTTACAAGGGTTCTGGGTACCGACCAGCCAACAAGCCTCAGCGGGGCCCCTGGACCAGGGTCGCCTGGAGATTGCACTGGAGCCAGCGCCTAAGCCTGTTTAGCCTTTCTCTGACGCTCAGACGGAGCTCTTTTGTCTCTGGAAAGCCAATCAATCAAGGAGACAGCCAAAGTCGCTGACATAGCACATCGGCCGGACACCGCGGAGGTACGGGGTTTACGGCATCCCGAACCAAGGCGTATTACCGTAATTTCCTTCGAAGCGGGTGCCAAGAGTGATTGGCGGGCTGAGTCGCGTGAGAATTACCTTGTCAAATAACGCTGACTAGGTTTTCCGCGTATGCGACGCGAAAAGTATACGACGTTTATTACTGAGAGGGAAATGAGGTAGGCAGACGAGGCCGATCTGGAACAGAGCCTCGATTATTAGGGTCAAATGAGCGGCAGAGCATCTGTAATCTGTAGTTGAGGTCCAATTTGCCTCACCTTAGTCATCTAGCACGGCCACACTGGGAGGCAGCCCGCCAAACATCCCATACGTAGTACATCATTTCAGCCTTGGCAAAGCTGCTGGGCAACGAGAAAACTGAAAACGTTAACGGCCGGTACCTTGGCAACGCAAGCGAACAGGGCCTCTAGACAAGTCCACCTTGTTTGAGATCCAATGAATCCGGCTCTCAGAGTCGCAGTCGCAGTATCTCGCTGCAAGCACCCATTCACTCGGTCGTCGGAGACTTCGCCAAGACTCAAAGGCCCCGAGGCTCCGATCCCATCCTCTTCGCTGTCCGGGACGAATGAGATTGGAAGGGTGAGTGATCTGCCGACGTGGTCGCTCACACAGCCCAGTTCAACGTTTGCCCCAGTCCAGCACGGGGCTTCCAGTTTCTTACTTCAGCCAGACCCATGATCCCATATGTTAGATTGCACTGCACTGAACTGAACTGAGGATAAGACAAGATGAGACGAGACAGGACCAGTCCAGGATCATGATGAATCTTTGACGTGTCTGGTCGATTTAAACTAACCCACTCAATCGCTCACTGCATCTTTATTGTCCGTCTTTGATCAGGGTCCATGTCCATGACATGACGGGACTGACGGTGGCTGATTCCAGTGGTAAACGTCACCATCAGAAACGGTTGCTCGACGGTGTCGCTTAGCTACACAGCCTGAACTCTTGAATCTGATGGCAGCGTCATGACTGTGGCACAGCGACATGCGCCTAAGAAACCACCTACAGTAGATTCGATAATGGGGACAAGTCCTAGGCCAATCAGATCTGTACGGGAGCTAGGTAGACAAGCACTCATGTGCTCAGCGGTTGTAAGATGATGATGACGATCCCTAGCTAAATCTAACATGATAATTGACAGTTGATTTGCGATATCTTCTGACCACCGTATAGTCAAAGCAAGGCAAATAAATTGAACAGCTCATATTCCATGTGTTGGCAGTACATGGGAATAAATGAATCAAAGCCCGGTTGCAATTGAAACATGGAAGCGACCCGGAGATATCCCCAAATGGACATTTTCGCTGAGGTCATAACCATGTGGTGAGCCCTGCACGCCCGAGGCAACTTCCTGCAGCTCATTCTCGTTTAATGCCTTGATTTCTTTGTCTTTCAATACCGGTCACTCCGGCATAGGAACAATATACTTTGATTGTTTACAAAGTTTCTTTGCGATTGAAAGTTTCAGACAAACAGACAACTCATCAAAGAATGACAGTGCCAAGGAGAGACATCAAACTCCTTTCAGAGAGAACAGCAGAAGAGATCCACTGCAAAGTTTCACAAGCCGCAAGCCGAGATGGATGATGAACAACGGGCCATTCAGAGCCAAAGTTCAAGACAAGGATCAGCTATCCTTGCCGCTAGTTGGGAGCTAGGGCCACTACATCTTTTCGTCGGGTTTTCAAAAGCACGAAGCGAAAAACGAGACCGAGACTCAGTCAGCAGTGTTGGTAGGTACTTGCGACCAATGTACCTTCTCCAATTCCGCCGGCTGGCCTGGGAAGGGCTGCCGTGGCTTTCACGCTTACTCACACAGAACAGCACACCCACTGTCCCTCTCCTCAACACCACCACAGGCTTCGGGTTCAGAGCTCAGTGCTGCTGAAGAAGTACTATTTGCACTCAAATTATCCTAAAATATACATTGACCACTGCAGATGATCCTCGCTGCAGTTAGGCTCGCCAGGTGTCGAGCCACGGCAGCGGCGCACTCTATCTCATGTTAGCGTCAAGCCATCAACTATCATCAGCCTCTTTTCCTGTCAGCACGAGGTATCACTTGCTGCAGAGCTACTGCCAGAATCACCTAAGCAACCTTCAAAAGTTCAAATCTCTAGCCAACTGATATCAACACTCATCGGTTCGAACGGCGAGATATCATGCCGAGATGGGACAACCATGTGCTCATGATTCTAGCTAGTCTACAGCTTTACAGTATCACTCAGATCTCTCGACTCAGCCTTGCCCTCGGCAAGAAATCCCCATGGCGATCCGCGTAACGGTTTAGGGCTTCAAACTCCAAACTTCAAGGGTTCGCTTCAGCCAGACCCTCTGCGGACCATAGCCGCGCGCAACCCATCCCGTCGCTCAGGAGACATACACTGGACAAGGATTGCAACCCCACGAAATGCTATCCCACATGGATTAGAAACTCGTCGCTCCCGCTACTGCTGTCATCTTTTTGGATTTCAACCTTTACTCGGATGTAGCGGAAGACTGGCTGTCGCTGATAGTTCACAAGCATCAGACCGTTTGAGCCTCTGGCCATTGAGCGAATGGCGAACCAATTAGGCCCTTTTAGCGCGACAAGCCTCATCGTCATCAGACCGTGACATTAATTACTTTAGGTCGGGAGCTTGTCCGCTCCGACTCCGACGTCTGCGGAGATCTCTGTCTATTGTACAACGTTAAGAAACGGAGGCTCTTAACGGCCGCTCGGGTCTTATTTGTCAATGCATGAGGCGCTCTGGTGCGATGCGAAGCGCGAATCCATAATGCGAGGAAATTGAACGTGGAGCATTCTGCCAGCACCCGAGGACCGAACTGAACATCAGCACAGCCAGCAGTGGGGATCCAGGGTCTGGAGAGATTAGGAGGGTCTCCCGCGACAGGGGTACGAAACTCATCCAGTCCCTTGGAGAGCTGGATGTCTGTCAAACAGGGCCGTACATGCGACAAAGCAGCAGACAAGTTAGGCGACACGTTTTTGTTCTTCCTTTGAACATGTTGTTGGAAGAGCCGCATGTGCACGGCTTCGGTGAGACCTCTATGCGAGCCTCAGAAGAAAAAAGGCCTGGGGGTTGGCTTGTGATAATTGCAAGACGGGAATCCTCAAAGAGCCCAATATGACCAAAAGACATACCATTTGAAAGCCCAAATCCTCGACTATTAGATGATATATCTGGTAAGAAGATGATGACTTTGACCAAGTCATGGAAAGGGACATCAAATTTCTATTCTGAGCTTTGCGAGTTCTGTAAGAACCAAGGTCGAATCGGGCTGGCCCAAGTTCAGGAGATCGTCAAGGGTCCCCTACCTGCGCACGAGACACCCATCATTTGCGATACGCTAGTCGATTTGCCTAGACAATGGGATGAAGGCGAATTTGGGTTCAATCAAATCCAGAGGACACATGGCTTTGATAGGGATCATCCTCATCCGTCTATCCATTCGAGTCTCGTAATAGCCTAATAGCAAACGAGAAGATGGACAAGCAATTGATAGCATATCAGCCCAACAGCATGCTCGGCATTTATTCACCCTAGTGTCGTGGCGCATACGATCAATTTAGCTGTGTTTCCATTGGACGTCTGAGCTGAACTTCGCATTATGGCCATGCTCTGTTGAAGCTCATGCCCTTTGAACTTCTCGATAACTTAGGAATATCTGACCAACATGCAGACATGCGCTGGACGCTTCTGATTGGGGAACGATGGTCCAGACCGCAATGCCTGATCCTATTCAGATTGACTGCTGAATGCCGTTACATGCCTGCCACCATGCATGAGAGACCAGGCCGATATGCAAGCACACGCCTACTGAAGCTAATGCCCAATCATACTGGACAAGCACTGATGACTGCTCCTCTAGCTCCAATTCATGCCCTCGTGAGCTACTACACTACACTGCAACTCTCAGGTATATCATGGATCAGGTATCATGATACCAATAAAAGCCTGGTTTTGGGATCCAATACAGAGGCGGTCAATACAAGGGTATCCGAGCGAGCCGCCAATATAGCATTCTTGACATCCAGGATGCCGTCAACCCTATCTGCTTCAGCCTCTCCTGTGTATGGCATGAGGATCCTGTCTGGGTGAGACAAAGGATGATTAAACGAAATTTTCGGTTCGAAACCCCAACATCGATCGCATCGCGACGCGACGGTCATCGAGTTTCCACAACGGGATGCAATCTTCGCGAAACCCGTAGTGGTCCCACCTGGTGCAGGCCGTTGAATTTTCTTTGCTTCTTTGAGTTTTTCGCTCGGGTGATTTTTAAATCACTCATTTATTTAACTCCGTCCAGAGACCGGGGCCTCGGTCTGAAGCAACGGAAGAGAAGAAGAAAATTATTGAAATTTGACAGGCTTTTCTCGGCCGCGGACCCACGGTCGGTAGTTTTCGGCCGGTGCTTGTGATTTGTGATTACAGTCTAGACTTGCAATCGGAGTCTATCAAAATACCGGCCGACATGGGACGATGCAATGAAAATCTGTATTGCCGGTCTCCTGATGTTTGCATCAAGAATCAAGATTCCCGTCAGCCGGATCTTTCCAACTGCCCGTGTGCGGTTCCTTCGGGCCTTGGCTTCGGCAACTTTCATCATAATTCCATGCTAGACTTTCGAGGGTCTCTGTCTTTTCTGTTCGCCTCGTCTCGTGCCGAGCACGTGGGTAGATGGATACTCCCGACTTCTGCTGCGCGACATACTTTACGCCTTAGTTGCTCGCTCCCGTTGTGTTGCCGCTGTCAACTGTCATAAAAAGCAGTGGTGTTCGAAGGCTCTATGTGATACTGAAAGATGTAACAGAGATAGACAATGTACAGTCATACGATGCCAGAACATTCCTCACATGTAATTTTTTGCTCTAGGGTTGCTTGTTCAGCTTTGATTGATGTCTCAGTTGACCTGTCGTCTCAACACGCTATCCCAACACAGCAAAGTAACTTGAAGTGTCTTACACGTAGAACCAATGCCTTGAAATACACTGACCGAATGACCTCGTTCGTGATCACTAGCCCCACAGCTTTAAGCAGCAGCAAGACGCCGCAACCAGCTACGATCGACCCTTATCATCGGTGCATGAACTGCGCCCAACATGGACCCTTAGCTTAGCTTGATCTTGATGCCCTGTGAGGCTGGCGGTGAGAGACGTACGTAGTCTAAACTGAGCCACTATCGTTGACGTTAGGCGACACTAACTAACGTAGGTAGATCTAGCTGTACAACTTACACGCATGAATCTCAACTTCTTTCAGATGTAATATCTACCATGATGATATCAGCAAAGTGTTGGGGAGCGAGGTTAGGACTTCGCTACAATCTTGAATACTGCTTCATAGCATATCACCTATCATACCAAGTTCCTTAAATTTTAAGCTCTTCAACGGCAATGGCATCAAATCAGATCATCGTAGCACGTGAAGCTTAGATAGCGGACGTCATCACAACATCCATTCCATCGACACCCCCGGGAGGCTGGGGGAGGGGGCGTGTTCTGCCCAAAGACTGAAGCTAAGGAAACCCTGTTGGAGAAGTCGTTGACATGCACAGCTTATCGTTGGAGCATTTGGGCCATTGACTTTTCGATGTGGAAATTCGATGGCGTTTAAGGGCTTTTGCGGGGGTGGTAAATGTCTGGTGTTTTTGAGCCATGAAGGGTTCTAGACTGAGAATGGCTGGGGTGGCTTGACTGATTGATATTCGAAGCTGATGGGAGTAGAGACATTATCGAAAGGGAGTTTATTTAGTTTAAGATAAAACCAGAATTGTCTATTTACTTGAAGAGGTTGTAACCGTGTGGTGATGGCTTCAAGAATGACATCAGCTATAGGGTATGCGTGCGTAGGGACCATATCTGTGTGACAAACTTGAAGTATCAAGTTGAATAATCATATACTTGAATACAGGAGGGTCTCCCGCTTGCCTTACAATGTCCTTTGATACAGTGGAAATTGGTTTAAGCCATTACTATGGCCCGTGATCACATCCAGCATTGAACATATTCACAAGCTGCAAGACATATACTATATGATTTGTTCTCTGACATTGACTACATCATGATATCTACAACCCTCGACCTGATCCCACACTCAAAAGCCTGGCAAATTAAAGCTTCCAAGTTGAATATCCCTGTCCGGATACTGTCGAGGCACCTTTCTCTCTGCTCTCCCCCTTTCCTTTACATGCTCCTCAAGCTCACACCTTTTTTCTTTTCCGTTTCGCGACCAAAATGCACCACCAACGCCATGCCGCTAAATTCCAGAGACCGTTGTCTCGTCGCGGTATCGAAAAGCTCGTAATAACAAGCCATGCTAGAAGAAAAAAGAAATCCGTATCATCCTCTACTTGCATCCAACCCTGTGTGACCATTGCCGGATGAGATGGGAACGCCTGTATATAATCGTAGGCTTTTGGTATCAGACGTCCATGTTGGTGTCTGCGAGGGGCGGTGATGCGCATCGTCCATCCTTTGGCAAGTATCCGGTCGCTTGTTATACCAAAACCAGATCGAAACGCGTTCACTATTTGTTGCCGCCCTTGCCATTACTCCGGCTTTTGCGCTTTCGAGCACTGTTCTTGGCCCCAGATCGCTACTCTGAGGAAGTCACAGGCTTAGGAGGCAGCACGGGCGTCTCCTATTTGCCCGAGGTAGCCTTCTTTTCCTTTCGCTTCTTGGCTCGCTTCTCTTCCTTGGCCTGGCTAGGCGAAAGAGGCTGTGACGCAGGGGCGGGAGAGCCTTTGAGAGGCGATGAGTGAGGAACAGATGGGATAGGAACCGCGCTCTGGCGAGGGGCGGGGACAGGAGTCTCCTTGACCTTCTTCTGCTTCTTGCTGCTTGGAACGGGCGTAGAGGCCGACTTGGGAGTCGGGGTACCTGCTGCAGGAAAGCTGGGAGGCAGCACAGGGGTCTGCTTCTTCGCGGCTGCAGAGGCGGGTTCAGAGCCCAAGTCGGGGCTGCCAACACGGTCTGTCTTCTGCTTCTTGGACTTGCTCACTGCCGACTTGGCCTCCTCTTGAAGTTGCTCGGTGACAGCCGCAGAATCGTCCTCCGAGGCTGCGAGCTTTCGCTTGTTCTTACGAGTGTCAGGGGTCTCCTTGGACTTGCGCTTCTTTTCCTTCTTAGATGTTTTTGTCGACAGAACGGGGGCATCGGCCATGTCAACGTCCTCTTCAGCGGCGTCGTCACCGATGTTACCCATGGGCTCGTTGACTCCAATGGGTTGGTAGCGAGCTTTCAGGCCAGGGGGCTGAGCACGAGGGGCCGCCTTAGGAACAGGACCGACATTGCTGCCGGCGCCAAGTTGTGTGATCTTCTTGACCTGCATCACTTGGTCGATCTGTTTAGGAGCTGGTGTGGATGTTAGTAAGGTGCATGCTGGAGCGAAGTAGTAATGCTTACTGGATCGATATTGAGAGCCGTCGGACGAGGGGATCATGATCTGGATGTTACCCTTGGGGGCAATACTCTCGAAGGAAACACCGTAGTCCTCGCCATCGTGAGAGAACAGCTTGTCACTGGAGCGTGACTGGTTCATGGGGATTTCGAGGTTTTGGACAACCGAGATAGGCACGTTGGAAGGGACAGTGAAGTACCAGAACTGCTTACCCTCCAGGTTGGCCTGGTTGCAGATCTCAGCAACATCCTGACCATTTGTGCCATCATCTCCCTTGCGGAGGACAAAGTCAGGAGCAATGAAGTTGGGGACGGCAACTTGTCCCTGACGGTCCTCAATGTGCATCGACTCGTCAACCATCTCAGCGTCAGAATCCTCCTCTTCGCTAGAAGAGCTGTCCGATTCGGGGGTGGCAGGCTTTGCGGTAGACTTCGTGGTAGACTTCGCGACAGGCTTAGCGGCTTGGTCTTCATCCTCGCTTTCACTTTCCTCGCTAGAGCTGTCAGATGTGGTGGTAGCAGTCTTGCCATTCACGGCAGGCTTGGCCTTGGTGTCGGCTTCGTCCTCACTCTCGTCTTCGCTAGAGGATTCGCTGCTGGAATCGGAGTCGTCCTTCTTCTCGGTGGATGACTTGGCAGTAGCTGGAGTCTTCTTGGCTTTGCCATCACTTTCACTGTCGCTTTCCGCCTCAGAGCTGCTGGAAGTGCTGTCGGAGTCTTTCGCAGTCGTGCCGTTGGTCTTTGC
This sequence comes from Fusarium sarcochroum, assembly GCA_013266185.1. NCBI lineage: Eukaryota > Fungi > Ascomycota > Sordariomycetes > Hypocreales > Nectriaceae > Fusarium > Fusarium sarcochroum. The sequence continues at coordinate 16,482 of JABEXW010000454.1, read as the reverse complement.
CTTGGTCTTGTTGTCGTCAGACTCGGACTCGCTACTGGATTCGCTCGAAGACTCGGGCTTTGACTTGGCGGGGGCGGCGTTCTTCTTCGCAGAAGCGTTCTTCTTAGACGCGTTTCGCTCATCGTCGCTGTCGGCGATCTCATCATTCTTGCTACGACGACGGGAAGCGGGAGCAGATTTGGCTGCAGGAGCGGATTTTAGTTTGGTGAGAAAGTTGGCGGCTCCGTTATCGCTATCGCTATCGCTACCGCTTGACGAGTTGTCATCGTCATCGTCGTTGTTGGTATTAAAGAGGGCGTTGGGATCGCTCGACTCTTTCTTGACCGTCGCAGCGCGCTTGGCAGGGCGGCGGTTGAACTGCGCATCGGCGGATAGTCCCTTCTTTGTGTTCTCGATGTGCTTGCTTAAGGAATGCACCCTGAAGGGTTCTTTGGGCGCCATCTCGGGCAGATTTGTGAGCAAGATTTCTCGTGGGTGAGGGTGCAATTGGCGGGAGGAGGTTGCTCGGGGTGAAGTTGAAGTTGCTGGAAAATGAAATTTTGGGAGATGCCGCGCTAGTGGGGCAGCCCACTAGCTGCAGAGACGCGCTCGTTCGTGTAAAAAATTGGTGGCAGGAACGTGGACCCTTGAATCAACTGAGCGAGAGAGTTACGATGAGGCCTCAAAATATAGTTATAAGCTCTATAGTAGCCTATGAGTATAAAAGTATTTTAAAGCTCTGGGTGCCTTATTATCATTTCCCAGAAATCCTATTAACATTGTCTGATCTGTATCACCCAGGTAATGAGGCTGGTAACTGCAGCTAGTGATTTTTTTCTATGCTTATCGATAAGACAATGCATACATTCACCCGTTCTTACCTACCCGCGACATCTTGACTGTTTAATTACTTGGAGAGTTCACAAATATGGAATGTTGACTTTTGTTGTCGTATGCTATTGGTTAATTACTTAGTGTTCTTGTTTCTCTTAGATGCACTGAAACTCCTTATCAGCTACTGTGAGCTGGTGATTTTTCTCAACCATGTCATCGCACAAGAAAAGACGAATTGATGGTATCGATGCGCCAAAGCGTGAGTCAAATCTGGAGGTGTCGGGCCTCCTTATTCATCTTCCTCCCTACTTATAGAAAGCTCACTAACAACATACAGCTATGAGTGCAATCAGTGCCCTCGCCGCTCGTCGAAGAGAAGCTGCAGCCTCTCCTTCGCCAACTACACAACAGCCTCCAGAAACTGATGAGAAGCCAATCGTCAGCAATACCAATTACTTCAGCCCTCTCCAGAAGGGCGACAATCAGAATGGAACTCCATCAACTCCTAAGAAGAGTGCAGTGAGGGCTCCTCGTCCGCAGCGTGGAACTGAATCACCCCGTGCTCACCCCAAAGCCTCCGGGCCAACAAGGTAGAATGCCTACTACTTTCAACATCGACATAGCTCACCGGTATTTAGTAATACCTCGGGTATCTCGACTGCTGAAACTACCAGTACTCTTCAGAAAGTGATACAATACTCGTCATTTCACCTTTCTAAGCAAAACCATCGAGTCAAGGCAGGAGGCGTGATAGAACTGCGTTTACCAAACAGCGAGGTGGGTGGCATGTTTAGTTTTCTTGACTACAACAGCTAACCTTGAAAGCGATTCCTAATAATTGGAAGTTTTGGAGTGCGGATTATTCAAGGCGAGGTGACACTGGCTGGTGCTACTCTACGTTCCTCAGAAACCATCGAATGGGTTCATGCTCCACATTGCCATGCAGTCCCTGTGTTACGAACCACGGAAGACACAAGACTAGAGCTTCATCCCGATCAAAATGCTCGAGGTTTACGTCAACTGGGACGTATATCTCCCCTGTTTAGGAAAATGTGGAACGAACCACCGGAGGGAGACTCGGTAAAGAAGACCTCCAAAGAAGCCACCTTCCAGATTGTGAGTTTTTCTGTCTCTGGCCAGAGCCTTTGCTTATGAGTGATCAGATCCATACCTCGGAAGATGCACCTAAGAAGTGCATTATTCAGGACCTGGTTTCCCCACCCGCATGGAATAGGAAGTTAGCTTCACTTATAATGACCAGTCGAAAGAAACCTTCTTTATCAACATTGGTCTGCGGCCCCAAATCGTCTGGAAAGTCAACATTTTCGCGCTTGTTCTTGAACAGGCTCTTGACAGATCAACCTCAAAGTCAGACGACACGTAGTGTTGTGATCCTCGACCTCGATCCAGGCCAGCCAGAATATGCACCTGCAGGAACTTTGTCCCTCGTTGTTGTAACTAAGCCGAACTTGGGCACGCCATTCACACATCCTGGCCTCGCAAAGTCTGCTTTCAATGTCATTCGCTGCCACTCGATGGCTTCCGTGACACCAGCTTCGGACCCCGACCTCTATCTAGCGTGTGCGGCCGATCTGTTCGAGACATATTCCAAGGACTTCACTGGAATCCCTCTCATTGTCAATACCCCGGGATGGATCCTTGGGACTGGCTTAGATCTACTCTCTGAACTGATAGAGAGGACAAAGCCAGAAGAAGTGTTATACATGTCAGAAGAGGGACCCTCCGAAACAGTCGATGCGTTGCGGACCGCAACAGAAACGACGTTCACAGAACTACCATCTCAACAATCCGAGTTTACATCTAGAACCGCAGCTCACCTACGAGCGATGCAGACAATGTCCTACTTTCACTTACAAGAGGTGGCACCAAAAAAATCGGACCTGCCTGATATACCCCCGAAATTAAAATGGAATGCGTCGCCCCTCTCTTTCAAGTCGCCATTACTTGTGCAGTATTCCTCAGCGAATCGCGGCATCTTAGGCTTGATTTCCTACGACTACCAATGCCCCCCAGAATTGTTGGCAGATACAGTCAACGGGTTGGTATTGGCAGCAGTAGAGATAGAGGATGCAAAAGCATTTTCTGGGTTTACACAAGAGAAAACATTAGCCGGGATAGCTACCGACACCATGAAACTCGGCTTGGGAGTCAGGTGCGAACCTTCACAGCCTGTGTCAACAAGTCCAGAAGCTATCCCGTTTATACCAAACTATAACGATGCCGCGCTGGACCCTCGGTTTTCGAGGACCATCGGATTGGTACTTCTACGGGGAATCGACACGAAATCAAAGACCCTACAACTGATTACTCCCATCCCGGTCGAAGAGTTTAAACACATCAAATCACAAGGCAGGCATATCGTCCTACTTCACGGCAAGTTCGATGCCCCGAGCTGGGCCTATACAGAGGATCTTTATGAGAAAGCTGGTACCGATGAGGGCAACGATTCGATACTTCAAATTACGGATGAGGACACGGAAGATGATCGGTCAGATGCTGAGCCAGAAGAGGTAGACAGAGTCAGCGATTTGACAGAAGTGCCCTGGGTAGAGGTCTTGAAAGGAAACCAACGACGGCCTATTGGTTCTCGAGTTTGGAGGGTTCGAAGAGACCTAGGGCGCAACAATATGGGAGACTAGTCCGCAACAGTGTTGGGATGGATCGGCGATGGTGGTGGCTGTGGCCATCAAGTTGCTGCCACTAGCGACCGTTAACCGCCAGCTTAAGAGGTGGGGGACCGCCCCGGCATTTGGCAGCCATTGCCATGTGGCCATCTCGGCACTGGAATGATGACGATTTGGCAGAGATTATTGGGCAGGGCTGGGAAGAACAAGTTGAGCCTCGGCATTGGCTCACAGAACCCCATCCTGAACATCCATGTGGTGGGTTGCAAGAACAGAGGAGGCAATAAGGCCGGCGAAGGAAAGGTGTAAGAGATTGACAGGTTGTGATGATAAGCTAGGATCCATGGCACTACTGACCCTTCACACATGCATAACTAGCTGATTTTTCGAAACGTCAGTTTTCGGCCCCAGAGATTGACATGATGTTACTTTGTGGTTCCTTTTCCTAGAGAACGCGATAGTTGATATATCATATTTAGTCTTGCGACCCAAGTTGGGCTCTAATGCAAAGATCGTCACTCTTGGTAGAGGATCAATGCGGCTGATGAGCAGTGTGAGATGGTTACACAATGGACACGGGAGCCAGCCAAAGTCAGGCCATCTGAGGAATTCTAGACCGCAATAGTAGAGCCTCCATGGGAACAGGATTGATGCTATTCGCGACTGTGCAAGCAATTATCGCGCTTGTGGCATTCAAGATGAGGAGGTTTGCATGCCATTGTCAGCATCGTCATGGAATAATTGGTCGTGACCTAGTCAACTCGCGCCCACATAAGCTAAATTCCATGTTTTCTAGCCCATATGGTACGATACCTTGAGTGAGCATGGTATTCTGTTCTACCATTTCATCGTGTGCCTGTTCCTGTGAAGATCTAGATATGCACCGACTTGCATAAGTTTACTCGTCCGCCCCGCTCAATGATCTGAGCCGATAAATCTCGGGAATCGAGGGGTTCTTTCGGGCGGGTTGGCTGTCAAGTATGGAACTTTTTGAAGGATTAAAGGTTGCGATATATGAGAATCTGGTGGGTTGGCTTTGAGAGTTATAATTCTTAAATCCAGGAAGCCCGCTCCTTCTCTTTCCACTTCTACGAGTCAACTCTTTCGAGGTAGGCAGAGCACAGGGCGCTTTCCGTCTTGGCTTTGTTCACCTCCACTACCTATCTCAGGTCAACATCATACCAATGGTGCCTGCCTACCAAAGGCCACTATCAACGTTGCTCTTACGCCCGCGTATCTCCATTGCTATTCTCCTCCCTCTTTACTCTTCTCTCCCAACAAATACACAATAACATCATGTTATTCTCCACCAAAAGCCCCCTCATATCCTGAGCTACGCACTGCCAATCGAAAACGGTCGTCTGTATGCGTCTCAGAAAGACCAAAGGACAATATGGAGATCTCTATGCACCCTTGCTTTGACCTTTGGCCTTCAAGGTCCAGGTTTACACACAGATACGGAGTTTTCTTCTTTTCCGCTGAATATCAAGTGCGACTTTTCGAGACCATGGCGCCGACTAGATATGCAGCAACCCAACGAGCTGCACCTGGGAAATGAGTTCAGCTATCTGGCCCCTGCTTCATACAGTAGGGTTTGACCTTGAACACACAATTCACAGATCTTTCGGGGGGCCGGCTAGGGCCTCCGAAGTAACTGCAGTAGCCCGCTCGCGGATCCGCCATAGTACCAAGAATCGCCAGGCGCAGCTACGCATGCTTACACGGCGGCAGTGACCCCTACGAAGGATGTCGTTCGATTCTACGACATCTTATGCGAGTTTACGGCACAGTAGCAACCTGTGACGCACGCAGATGTTCCGTTAAGTTCGGACGAAATACGAGATGCTGCTCGTGGTGCAAGCTTGGGGCAACAGTTTGTTTATTCGATGTCAAAAAGCATGCACTCACCTCACCGCCTGGCAGCCACGTGCGATAGTGCAACTTTAGATCAGGCCGCTTGCAACGGCGCGCCGTTACTTGACATTAGCTCGAGCCCTGAGTCCAAACAAGACCCTTGTTATTGCATGGAACCCTTCCACCACCATGACGTTCGAGCATTGGGCTCCAAACTTCTCAAATCGGCCAACATTCACCACTGAGCGATAACCTGGACCTATGGTGGGGAAGACCGTTGAACCCATCTCGTGGGATCGGAGCATACCCAGTGACGTGCATATGGATGGGTGGGCCGAAAGAACATTCTTGACCAGGTGGTTAATTGTTACAAAGTGTCATAGGGGTTTTGGTGAGGTTCACTGTCATCAAATCCATTGTTATGAGAGTCTTCTAGCTAATTCCTAGTTATCTTGTAGCTTCTATCTTGCTAGCCTTCGTTCAGCTTGATATCGATCACCGGCAGAGGATTCCTTCAACCACATGGGTGGGTAGCATTCCCCGCCCGCTTCGAAGCTGCAACAACACAGACATACATGTGGATGAGCAACAACGACAGCAACAAAGCAGACGATCATGAGAGCCCAAGTGTGCCCAAAGCAGACAAGGATACGACACGTACCCTGTCAAGAAAGCTCGTTTCCCATGACTGTCAGCGTCTCAGAAGGAAACAGTAGCTGCGGATTGGTGATTGGAACGCTCAGGCCGGGCAGTGTGGCGGGGACAGCGTCAACGAGCTAAGAGAGGGGCCGCCGGGGACGGGGGTTTGAAGAAGTCGGAATGAGAGACAACAGTGGATCTGTGCAACAAAACGACATAATGGAACGGAGCTGAAAGCGATGGATGCATGCATGCATGCGATGGTTGGTGTGGGCGAAGCAAGGGCTCTTGGGGCTTTGCTTTTGATCGTTGGCACAGGATCATCTCTGACCAACATGCTCAAGATTGATGCTCTATCAACGAAACAGCATGGTTAGTCGAGATCGCCATGGCCCGGCCAGAGCGATGTTTGCTTCGTCTAGTCGAGTGGTTCACTTGCTATGGAGTAAAGGGGACCAACGAGAGGCAGGTGAAGGTCTTGCAAGTCTTGGCTCGATGATGGCAATACCCGCTCAGGTCAGGCCATTGAGCTGAAGAAAACGTTGGCGATGCATGCCGCAAATGGGGCGTCACAATCACCAAGCAACGTCCATCTGGCAGTCTCACTTGATCGCCTCGCTTATCTCCGTTGGTCTCCTCTCGGGACCCATCCGCCATCGTCTCAACTAACCGCCAGAAACTCCTCGGCACGAAATTAGCAATGGGACCCCCCCAAAAGATGCATCTCTTGTCTTCTACCCGTGTGCCACCCACTACCCAACCCAATTGATCTGCAGGCGGGCAAATGCATTTTACCTCAGCAACAACGGTCAACCAGCATTTTCCCCACTCGGAACTCATCGCCATGTTTGTTTGCCTTTTCGTCGCCAGGCTTTATGGCCAGTCCCAGTTGCCTTGTTACTTTGTGTGGTAGCTCTGTTCTCCTCGTATCAGTCACTCCCGCGAAGCACTCTGCACCTTAAGAACTTCTATACCTATTCCATACTCAAAGGGCTTCTTTCACTTGTCAGCTTCGAATCGGTACAAATTATCGGTTCTTAGTTGGCAGGCTCTATAATCCGCGTCATGGGAGAAGGGGCTCAAAGAAGGGAAGCCAGCTATCGATCCGCGTGCACAGAATGTGCTCGCCGCAAACAGAAAGTAACCAAACCTCCTCTTTCACACACACCTCTGGATTATCTCTCGGGTTTGATCCGTCATTTATGCTTGAAAGTCTGACCATCTGGCTAGTGTAATCGTGAATGGCCTTGCAGCGGATGCCAAAAGCGCAAAGTTGCCGATAAATGTCGCTTCAAGGACTCCAACCAGTCGGCTACTGAGAAGGCTGCCTCGGATAGACCCAGGAAGAATCGACTCAACAATAAAGCCAGCCCTGACTCCGTAGAGTCCGAGTTTGATGATACTGGTAGCGATGGCATCGATGCTTTGGGCTATATGCCTTCTCACGTCCTTTTTGGTCTAACGTCAAAACACGAGGTTTGTACACCCCTCGCGTGTCCAACATTTCCATCCTTGATCTAACAAATCTTTTCATCTGCAGACCATCAAAACGTCGTCACGAGAGTTCGTAAAGGACCCCAAAGATTTCCTACAGCTGGAGCGAGCGCTTCAAGTCATCCCCCCCAGGCCTTACACCGGTAGGCACTGTTAGAAATCACGATCGAGGCTTTCTAGCTAACCATAGCTTCAGATATACTTGTCCAGAACTTTATTAACAACGTCAACTTCCACTACTACATCGTCTACCCGCCATCTTTCTTGGAGCAGTACCAACAATGGTGGACTGCACGAGCCGAAGGTCGTCCTCTGAGTGTCCAATGGACTTGTCTTCTTCTTAACGTCTGCGCGTGTGCCTCACAATACACAGATGTTGACTTGCAGAGAAAACTCGAAGTTGGCCTTGATGATACCATCCAACGTATAACTGAGCAATACCATGAAGCTGCTCGAGAGCTGGGAAGCTCCATTCCCCTAGGCCACAGCCACCTTATCAATGTCCAACAACTCCTACATTCGTGCTACTGGTTCAAATCTGAAGCTCGCTTTATTGAGTCCTGGCACGTCTTGAACTCGGCCGTTCGGGAGGCCCAAGAACTTTGTACGTTTCCATGCTACTGCACAATGCTTATAAACAACTTTGTTAACTTTCCTTGCAGCCATCCACCAAGAATCCAAGACTGGTCAAATATCGGAATTCGACTTGGAGATGCGACGGAGAATCTGGTGTATTTTGGATACGTGGGACTGGTGAGTAAACTTACAAATTATACGTCCTGCTCTTCTCAACATGGAACTTACGTTGGTAAAGGCAGCTTTCTACACTTTTGGGTAGGCCAATGATTATCGACCGAGCCGACTGCGATGCTGGTCTTCCGAGCCTCCGCCTAGAAGATTTTCAATACTCGCCCTTGACACATATGAAGATGCAGTCCAGCTTGATCCAGCATATTTTCAAGAGATTCGGCCCTACCAAGAACGTTGTAGCCCATGCAGACGTTCAGGAATACCAGGCCATCATTGAAGCTTGGATCAAGACCTTCCCCCCACCTTTCGACGTTCACAATCCAGACAGGTCTCTAGACACATCGTGTTCTTGGATCGTCTTGCATCGACACTTCATCCGTACTGTGGCGCTCTCCATGCTTCTTCAGCCCATTCGATCCTTCCTGACAAGGCCCTTTGCTATCCGGTCCTTGGAAACAGAGCTGAAGATCCGTAGTGACGGTATTGACTACTGCCTTGAGCTCATGGTATCGTTGCGTGAGTTCTTCAACCACGTCTATCCTCGGGATGCCAAGTTCCATTTCGTTCTTTTTTGTATCTTTGATACATCTACAGTTCTTTGCTCGGCTATTATCCACGATGAGCACCATACGCTCCCCCGGCGGGATGATATTTACAAAGCCATTGACGGGGCACATGCTATGCTACAAAGCCTGCGTATGTTGACCAAATCAGCCAAAGCGTCTTATGGGATCCTTACACGTATTGTCCAACGTCTTCCCCGGGCAACAACAACGCCCAATGCGACGAATCAGAGCCCTGCAGCTCAAAGACCCCGGATATCTGAGGTTTCTTTATCGCCGCAGGGGGTTTCGCCTGAAAGCGTTTCGTATCAGCATAACTCTCCGCCCATGACAACTTTCTCGCCTTCGCCGGCGACTCTTCCAACTGCTGGGGCACCTTCTCCAGTGTATTCTTTGGCCGGTGTTCCTACGATGAGTAATGACTTCGTAGCTCCTGCTGCCTATGCTTCCCCTACGCCTTGCGTTGAGTGGCAGCCGCAGGTATACATGCAACACCCGGCAGCCTTTGCGCCCACCGGAATTCCTCCTCAAGGTGCTGTCTTCGCCAACATCTCGGACGAGGAGCTTGGGGAACTGGCCAATCTCTGGAACTACCAGTCCCTTGATTTCAGTTTTATAGACACTTGAGCGTTCTTTTTACTGCGTTTGATATCATCTGCGTCGCAGAAGATTGTATAGATATTTTCATGACGCAGATCACGACGGAGTTCTACGTTGCCGCATGAGAGCAGATATGCAACCAGTCACTCTGGTATGCTATGGTCCAGCATTGTATTATAGGTGCCTATTGACTGGACACGATGACACGTTGTTTGTTTGGGGAATGAAAGCAGGAGCCTATGGGATAACTTCATACCGGAAGTAAGCAGCCCAGGTGAGATGGGTGCCAAGTTGGTCTTGCAATGATGCAGTGAGCAAACAAAGAAAAGAGGTGGCACAGTTGAAGTGGATTGATAGGTCCAGATTACGAGCAACGTCACGAAATGAACAGCAAGAGAAACGAGCTACGAGGCTATGAGAAAAGCGGGCGTTAATATAGATAGAAAGGTTTCAGAAGCCTTCCAAAACACCACCGGAAGAAAAGCAAGGGGACAAGTTTTTTCCTAATATCGGGCACACGAAGTGCGCAGACCATTTACCAGCATCAATGCATGCCACTCCTTTACCTTGAAGTGCAGCCATGGGGTGTGAAAGAACGGACCGGAAGGCTTATTTCCACCATGTTATTTTTATTATTAATTCATGTCTCTATCCAGGGCAACCCATACATCCAATACAGCCAATCTAATACAAAACCTAGAAGAAAGAAGAGAAAAAAGCAATAAACTATAACATGCTGCCGTATATGTATATCAAAGAGGCCGTCTAAAATGACAAATGATTATACCCATGTCTCCTCATGGAACTTTCGACGAAACGCTGATAATGAGACCAGGGCATCGGCTGTCTGCGTAAGCAAAGCCAATGAAGGGGTGCCCTTGACAGCTCTTGGTAATTCGACAGAACGCTGAGGGCCAACCAAAATGGCAATTGGCCTCAAGAAGCCTCAGGATCGTCCCGTGTTTGTTGATACATCCATGACACGGGGCTTAGATCTTGAGGGTTGCCTGATGTGATTGGCCAAAGTGATGACTGAGCGACAAGGCCACCCACAACGATAAATGCCCAACCCCTCGCGCCGATATTAGTCAGTCCATCTTTGTTCAACTTTGTCCCTCATCTTGTTTCTCATCCCTTTCATCAAACAGTCGTTATCTTATTCCATCTTGAGACTTTCATCATGAAGCTTTCATATCTGGTTCCCGTGCTGTCGCGCTTTCCGTCACCCGCGACCCAAAAAGTTCCAGTTCCCTTGCCATCCTAGGCAATGGTATCCTCATCGCATCCTTGCCAACGGAACACGATGCAGTGTTGGGTTGACCATCGAAAGGGATCAACCATTCTGTTGTATCACTCGTTGCGATACTCTCCGAGTACGAATCCAACTCGGTAGCATATTTTATGCTTTTCATTTGTTGTCCACATGCATCTGGCATCGCTTCATCCATGACGAGCGGCCTGCCGGTTCTCTATGACGCCCGGAAAATAACGGAAGAAAAAGAAGTTGAAAACACCAGAAAATGCGAACAAGAAAAGAAGATATCAAGAAAAGAAAGAAAAGACAAGAAGAAAAAAAAAAGGGATGATATCGAAATGACCACGAGCCTTTTCCGACTGAATAATGAAGACAAATACTGAGACGGGTATTATATATACATATATGAGAAAAGGTAGGGTATATGCTTCAACTCCTCATTGCTTCTGATCAACAGAAACAGTTGTGTTATAACGCACTTGCAATGATACCAGTTGGGGCTTTGTCTAGCAACATTGCTGTACATCAACTCATGCCATATGGAAACGCAGAAAACAATTGAAACCGAGCCGCATCACTAATATTAGGGCTATGCATCTTCGCATATGCTCTATCAAACCGAGGAAAGGAAGGGGAGGAAAAAGAAAAGGGAGAAGAATGAGAGCAAACTCAAAGAGATCGAACCAATCTACCGTGCACGATCCTGCCGAGGAAAGGTACTGATCGATATGACTGAGCCGAAATCAACAGTTATACTTCTTCTGTTATTAGCAGTTGAAGGCCAAACACTTGGTGCAGAGCCAACTAACAAACCAGTTCTCGACAATCAATCGAACTTCAAACCGACACCGAACAAGAGCGATGAGGTGGTATCATGACGATCGCCAGACGCTACGCTCGATTGTTGAGTCGGCTTCTGGTACGCGGCCATGCCCGCATCTAGACTTGCGATGCCCTGGTCATGGCCTCGCCCGCCACTAGTGTTGTGAGCAACGACACCACGAGACTGGATGCCAGCAGAGACGTTATCAGGATGGTATGCGGCCGCACGGTTATGCGACATAACTTGGGACTCTGCCGGGCGAGTCTCTGTCGCGATGCTACCATTGTCACAACTGTTAGCAGCGTACACCTTTACCCACTTTCGAACAAAACCCAACCCGAGTGCCTCCTGAAGGAACAAGACAACCTACCCCACGGCCGAACCCTGTTGGGGGACGATAGAAGACATCTTTATGGTCTTGTAATATTGAGCAACGGTCGAGGATCGAGTGCGCAAGGTCCGAGCAGGTGGACAGGGTGACGATGACAATGACGACGACGACGACGACGACGACGGTGGTGATAGTGGTAATGATGGACGAGCGCCAGCGGAATCGACGGTCCAGACGACCTTTGCGAACGACCGACACGAATGATAATAATATTGAATGAATAAGGAGTGATCTAAGTGGCATCAAGTTGAAGGAAGGGTGATCCAGCACAAGAGGACTCTTGGTTTCTGTGCAGTGGAAAAGGAGGACGATGGGAGAGGAAGAAGATCAAGAAAAGTAGAGAGCGCGGTGGTGGGGGACGACTGCGTTGGCAAGCACGAACGAAGAGCAGTTGCGACTTAGGTTGTCGTCGATGATCGAGTACGGGCAGGTACCAGGCGAATAGAGTATGGTAATATGGAAGCTTTGTAGTAAGAAGAGGAAGAGGCAAGTGGTGATGACAAGGCAAGAGCAAAGAGCGGGAGGGGACGACGAAGTTTATAGATACGGGCAACGGGCAGGTTAGAATGAAATTGTCAATGTAGAAGCAAAGGCACGAAGGTAAAGTAAGGTAGACAGACCCCAGAAACCAGCGGCGGCAGGTGGAGGATGACGGGGTCGAGGTAAACGGTAGGTGGAGGGGGCGAATCAGTAAAGGTAGGTAAGGTAAGGTAAGGGCCAGGGTCAGGCACAAGAGGAGAGGTATGACTAGTCCACGGTAGGAGACGGGAGTGACGTGCTGTCTTGTAAACCGAAGACCTGGAGCCCTTCACTTGTAACTTGTTTCCATGGCCTTTGGCTTCGCCCCATCAGGTTCCCCTAAAATTCGAGTCTTTTTTTTTTTCTTGCGTGAGCAGCTGCCGTCCGTACCTGGCCAAACGTTTGGATGTGGATGGCCATTGGAAAACCGAGATGGATGCACCAACACCCCAGCCCAGCGGCCAAGCCCAGCCCAAGTCGAGGCGGACGAGACCTTGGGACGGATGACGGAAAACCAAATTTTTCGTACGCGGGTGGCCCCCATCGAAATAACAGAAGAAATGATCTTGACTCGGTACCAAACATATGTCTGGTCCCCTGCTACCATACCCAAGCATTACCCATCATGCTGGTTCCCCTGCTGGATCATTCTTGTCTGCTTTTTCTTGGCCAAACCCCTCCCCTCATACACTAGGTATGGTACCCCGCAGCATCCACTCGCGTGCTGGATTCGTTTTTCAGCGGGGTGCTTTAAGGTAGGGTCGACCATCCCAACCCACCCCCAGGTCTACGTCTAGTGCCCGCCAGTGGTATGACCGGACCTGGGTCAACATTTTGTTACAATCCCGGGGCCTGGTCACAGAGAGGATCCCCAAGCTTTACCGCTCGATTGCCTCCAAGTACAATGTAGGTATGTAAAGGGGGTAGGTAAAGCAAGGTGTCTGGGTGTAGGGACGGGAAAATCTACGAGAGGAAAAAAGATGACCTACCGGTACCTGGTGGCTTAGCACCAGTTATTGGTTTTTGCTGTCATGCCAGGATAGACGTCGACTCCCGCTCGCTCGGCCTGTTCAGCAATTGAGAACCAATGAATGCACTAGGTCAGGTCTTCTTGTCTTGTATGTACCGTACAATTGCTAATCACCCAGATTGACGTAGACCGTGACGATAGCATCAGGGTATATTTTCGTCCTCATAATACGTAAGCTTTGGTCTCATGGCTTCCCAGTGACACTTTCCCTGGCTAGATGATCAATGGAAGACGGGACAACTGCTACTACTGCACGAAGTGCACATGTTTACAGCTGAACATAGGGTTCAACATGAGTGTCGGACCTTATAACCACGGCAAAACTAAAAGTTTAGGTACAACAGTTTGTTGACACTAGGGTCGAGCTTTATGGAAATGCCAATGTCGCCAACCACTTTTTCTTTGTTCGTTGACGATAAACGAGAGACCCTCAGATTCTTGGCGGGTCATCATGAGGAACTTGTCTCGTTGTAGTTTAGCGGCTGCCTTAAGGTCTGTCATCCCGCGGTTCGCAACGCGACCTATGTAGATCTGAGCTGGGGACAACGGCCAACCGAGTCACTCACACGCCCCCCCCCCCTTTGCGGCTCAGAACACTGATTTTCCACTCCTATGCAGTGCATAGGTCTGACATTGGGCGAAGCTCAGTCGCGCACATCTGTTAAATCATGGACACTGATATCTCAAGATATTACAGGAACATGGAAAAAGAATTGACCTCAGGCCCTCAAGATTCGACATTCACCGTAAGCTTCACCCGCCAAGGTCGAGTTTTCCAAAGCGGTTGAAACAGATTACGGCAAGATGGCAAGATTAGCAAAAACACACCCATGGCACATGGGTCCAGCTGTCAAATCAATGACCTGGGACAAGGCCGGTGGAGCTACGTGCCTAGCTCTAGATGATCAACGAAACGGAATCGACAACACAATGAGAAGAGTTGGCCAAACATTAGGAACCACTCGCTGCCAGTCTGTGGGTTTGGTTACACCAGCGCTTCAGTGGCAGAATAGTCGCGAAATGCGCATCATCCAGTGGGGCAGTAGATGACAGAGTAAGAGAGCAGCAAGTGTCGTGCTTTGGTGGTAGGGCTACCGTATGTGGCTGGGCGTCCTGGAACGGGATATCTTTTCTTATTCCCCTTCTCCAACCGTCGTAGCACAACGCCGTAGCGACGGTGAATTGGTCATTTAGTCAAAAAGGGGGCGTGAGCGTAGATCGTCGATTCCCGCGAGAAAGGAAGAAAAGGAAAAGAGAAAAGAGGAAAAGAATGAAAAAAAAAAAGCAAAAGAAAACACACAGAGCTGGCCGGAACGTGGAAGATGGGTGCCGGCGCTTAGTGGAGAACCTGGAAAGCGAAGCACTGATCAACATCGGGCCTGTCGTTTCTTACATCTAACTCGCATCGTGACCTAGGATCTTGAATGAGGACCGTAGGGTACATGTAATCCGAACTGGATTAAAGACCCGGACGTTTGATGGCTTGCTCCGCCAGGCTAAGGAAGGACCGCCGCGATTCCGGGAGGTAGGCGTCACGGCTCACTCCCTGTTAGGCGTTCAGCGGGGCATCCAAGTCACAGCTCACGTCTAAGGGCGGGCGTCGAGAGTGGTCCGCACAGCCTCATAGTGAGAGTTGACAAGTGGCTCAAGACACAACAGCTGCAAAGCCACACCATATTGAGATCTCAAACACTCAAACGCCGTCTACGAAAGGGCAACACTGGCCCGCCGACGGCATCGCCGCCCTGTGAACTGAGCTCTTACTTCCAGCACAGACCGTTGTCGATAGGGACCCTGCAATGTGAGTGGGTACTGTGTCCTGACTGATGAGGTGTCCAATGTGAGTTGAACGTATCCAGCTATGTACGGTAACCAGCGAGCGCAAGTTGATGTTTGGTGAGGACATAGAAAAGAAGGTGGGTGAGGCAACGATGTGAGCCGGGCATGCTAGGCCCAGGTCCGGGGAGCATATCCCCGGGGGCCCACAACCCATTTTAGGTTGTGCGCTGAAGCATATCCATAGTAAATACCGATTGCATTGGACGGACGCGACGGCTTGGAAGTGTCCGCTCCGGTCGGCATGATCATCGGCCTGTCGTTGCCCTGTCTCTAAAGGGGTGAGTAAAAAAACAGAAGTCTCGGGAATTAGAGGAGATCGGCACATCAGAAGCTTGACGCTTGAGGAGCTTGGATGAAAGCCACAACATCAGTCCGGAGCCGGGCTGTGTGCTGCCAAGCATGTTGTACTGGGCGCTCGCGGTGCAAAACTATCCATGCCCTGCCTCAACCGCCGTTTAGGTTGTCGCGGTCGTTGGGGGATGGGAGAAGCAGAGCAGATGAGGTCACGGGCGAAAGCGAGCGACAGGGGGATAAGTTAGTGGTTTGTTGGTACAAGGGTTGTTGGAGAGGGACGAGGGATGAGGGACTAGAGTCGACGATCAGACGCCAGGAAGGGGGTCTATGGCTTTGTGCGTTGTGTCAGGGACAGAACTCTGAGAATTCATTCTAGAACAAGGTTTGTAATGGTATATCGGATTTCCATCGGGAAAGTCTATTGTCTCCTCGTCCTCGCGGTCTGCTTCGAGGGCCCTGAGTAAAGGGTCTGGGGTGGAGGGGCGTGTCTGTCACATTTCTTAATGCGACGGGAGAAGATGGGTTTGGGACCAGTGGCTGGTCCTCTGAGGCAATGACAGTTGACGCACCCGAAAAGAAACCCGAAACCTGTGCTATAAGTGATTCGTATTAGACACACTCAGGGTACGGCGAACAATAACCGTCACACACCGTTCGCTGTGTCAAGGGAGGACTGCCCTGCCAGCCCTATTTTCTAGAAGATCATGCCAGTTCTTGGCTTACACGAGCCCGAAACTCGCGGAAGTCAGGGATTGTCTCGGTTAAGCTCCAGACAAGGGGCACTTTGAAGAGTCAGTCGCCTGAACAGTATGGACGGTCCAGATATCGAGACAAGGGTATCTTGGTAGAATATCGCGTCGTTGTTACTGTTGAAGTTAACCACTAGAGGCGGTGAACAAGACCCAGCCCGGTCTGCTGGCGTTAATGACGATCTTGACCCACGCAACGCAGGTACTGGAGTCCTAGGACTCCA
>JABEXW010000453.1:0-29860 GCA_013266185.1 Fusarium sarcochroum | reverse complement strand
ACATAATATAATGTAGTATATTTAATAAAGGAAAATTAAGATGTGTATACAATTTGTTATAGAATGCAGGTCCTCGAATTTTTAACCTCCTTACCCGAGAGCGGTAATATTTTTGGCTAAGTGCTGCACCAGCCACACATGAAGCCACAAGCCTAATTGCATAAATTTCTAAAATTAGGATATCACGCTCCAAGCTTAACCTTCACAGTTTAACCCCGCATGCCAACACATCAATTTCCCAAGCACACAGATTGATCTTGAATGCAATTAAGCGCTGACTAGAAGGGTCTACTAACCAATCTGATTACTTATTTAATCTCCACTTGGAATTCCCGAGGTCATTTTCACTCTCATTGATCACTTCCCTTGCAGTTTTGCAAAAATATCAATTTGAATCGTGTCGCGAAGTGTAGAGCACATCGTAAATCCGCGCCTCTAGTCACTGCGGCTTGGCGACCTTCAGAATCCGTTCCGTTGTGGGGATAGTATCCTCGGTTATACAATCCCGACGCTACGGTCCGAAACGTGTGGGGCTCCGGAATAAACACGGGGAGACGCCGTATGCAACAGCTTCGCCCGATCAGAAATGTATAAGTGATTGAATAAAATGCATGTTAAGGAAGGGCGACTTTCTAGCATACTAAGCTCTCTCTTATAATACAAGATTTATCTACCTACATCTCAATCGTTAAAATGACAAAGCCAACCATTAATTTCGAAGGTGACTTCGTGCAAATCATCGATGGAAAGAATGCATCTACCGAAAAGACGCGCCATGGAGTGAACCCCGCAACCCTGCAAGAAAAGGCAGACGTGCCTTTGGCTACTCAGGACGACCTTGACCGTGCAGTTGCGGCGGGAAAGAAAGCCTTCAAGACATGGAGCAAGGTGCCCTACGAAGAACGCCGCCGCCAGGTTCTCGCCTATGCCGATGCTATCGATGCTTCACGAAATGAGTTTCGAGATATTCTCACAGCGGAGCAGGGCAAGCCCGTAGGTCTTAACACGACACTGCGTTCTGCTCGCAAGTTGCTGACCTTTTCCTAGATCCCCCAGGCAGACTACGAAACGGATTCGGCTATTGAATGGATACGTGGCATGGCAAATATCCCGCTTCTAGAAGATGTTATTGAAGACAATGAGAACCGGACTCTTGTTACTCGATATACTCCCATCGGAGTCGTCGCTGCCCTGGTGCCTTGGAACTTTCCTCTTCTACTTGCCACAGGCAAAATTGCGCCAGCTCTACTTACCGGCAATGTTATTATCGTTAAGCCATCGTAAGTCATACCAGTGCCCATAGAACTGCCCAGAAAAGCTAATAATGGGCCATAGGCCGTTTACTCCTTACGGTGGCCTCAAGCTGGTCGAGCTTGCACAGCACTTTTTCCCTCCAGGCGTGGTTCAGTCACTCAGTGGTGATGACCACCTAGGACCTTGGATGACGAGCCATCCCGGCATTGATAAGATCAGCTTCACTGGTTCAACAGCCACCGGTAAAGCTGTTCTACGCAGTGCTAGCTCAACATTGAAACGGGTCACGTTGGAGCTGTAAGTATTGCCTATTGGATACTTGGGTTATTCCAGCTAATGATAGAACAGAGGGGGAAATGACCCAGCCATTATATTTCCCGATGTCGATATCGAAAAGACTGCTGAGAAGGTTGCCTTTTTCGCCTTTCTCAATTCAGGGCAGATTTGCCTCAACCTGAAGCGAATCTTTGTTCACGAAAGTATATATCCTCAATTCAAAGAGGCGCTCGTGAAACAAGTCAAGGGCTTCACGTTAGGTGATGGGTCTAAACAAGGCATTACACACGGACCACTGCAGAACGTTGCACAGTTTGAGCGGCTCAAATCGTTCTTCAACGATATCGAAAAAGAAGGCTGGAATGTTGCCGTCGGTGGCAAAATTGAGCCTTCCAATGGTTACTTTGTTAACCCTACTATCATTGACCGTCCACCGGAGCAGTCGCGCATCGTCGTAGAGGAACCGTTCGGTATGTTCAACTCCATGAGTCGTAGCTATGTTGCAAGTATCGAACACTGACCACCGCTTCTTTCTGTCTAGGCCCAATTGTACCGCTGCTTTCATGGAAAGATGAAGAAGAAGTCATTGAGCGTGCTAATGATACAACGATGGGACTTGGTGCCTCGGTTTGGACAAATGATATACGTCGTGCAAACCGTGTGGCTCGCCAGATCCAGGCTGGCAACGTGTGGGTTAATACACATTTTGATCTTTCACCCATGGCACCGTTTGGTGGTCATAAGGAGAGCGGAATAGGAACTGAGTGGGGTGCCAATGGGCTTAAGGGATTCTGTAACGTACAGACGCTCTTTTTGAACAAGAAGATTGTTTCGTAGATATGTATCAACTATTTTCTTATATACAAGGGTCATGAATACATGCTCGTCGTAGAAGTGGGGTAGTGAAGTAGTCGACGGTGGAGTCCCCTGTTACCTCTTGTGCCGAAACAAGAGGCGGCGGTTGCAGGATCCCCTAAACAAAAATCGGTATTTCTCAAGTGACAAGGCATATTTTTTTGTCCTACTCCGAGTCAGACCTGAGGTATTCTACTTGTGCAGACATAGCCACATAAAATGCATGTGGCTTGAAAAGGCTCATCCTATAGGCAGGCTGACCTCAGCAATGGTGACTAATCTGATCATAAAGCGCACGAGGCATTCAGGCTGCAATTGGGCTGCCTGTTTTGCCAATATTGAATATCACTCAAGTCCTGGTTCAAGTAGTCTCCTGCACTACATCTCCCGACGAGTCCCACTATCTCACAATGCGACTGATTGACGTTGTAACAATGGAGATGGTCTCCTTTACCATCAACTTGAAGTCGTTACAAGACGAGCATCCGTACGCCATCCTTTCACATACCTGGGGTGAAGATGAAGTTTCCTTCCAAGACTACCATGGGCCAAAAAGGGAATCGATGAAGGGCTTTGCAAAAATTAAGGCCTGCTGCATGCAAGCCATGAAAGACGGCATCGCCTGGGCTTGGATCGACACATGCTGTATCGATAAAAAGGATAGCGCCGAGCTGTCAGAGGCTATCAATTCGATGTATGCCTGGTATCGCGAATCAGCTGTTTGCTATACCATTCTAGACGACGTTCCACCTCGGTCCCCAAGCTTTCCAGATGTCGAATTTCGAACGGCCCGCTGGTTCACCCGTGGTTGGTGCCTTCAAGAGCTCCTCGCCCCTCGCAAAGTCGAGTTCTACGCTTCAGATTGGTCTGAACTGGGAACCAAGTGGAGTTTGTCGAATACAATCAAAGAGATCACAGGAATTCCACACGATGCCCTTTGCCACGATCGTCCACTGTCTGATTTTCCAGCCGCCGAGAGAATGTCATGGGCTTCAAACAGGAAAACCAGTAGGAGTGAGGATGTGGCATACTGCCTGCTGGGAATATTCGATGTCAATATGCCCTTGATGTATGGTGAAGGAAAGAAATCTTTTACACGTCTACAAATGGAAATTCTCAAAGAGAAGGAGGATTACTCACTTCTCTTACACAAGGGCGATCTTCGGGGTACCTACGGCCGCCATATACCGGGAGGGTCAGCCCTTGCTTTAAGTCCTGACCAATTCGATCAATTAGCGTTTACCACGTTATCATACGAGTCGTACAACTACAGAAGCTTGTATGCAATAAGCTCATCACAACTCCGTCTCCCAACAAGGATAGCACGAGAAATGATGGCCCGGAATGCCCCTTACATGACGAGCAAAGGCTTGCGCATTCAACTCCTTACTTTGAGAGCAGAGCAGTACCCGGCCCTTGACTCTGACTCTATCCTGGTTTGGACTGAGTTTATGCATAATGAGCAGATGGTGTGTGTAAGACTCACGCGTGCTTGGAGGAACCCGCTCACGACTTATATGAGAGACTCGGTCTATGGGGTACACCTCGTGGAAACGGAAAACCTTCGGTCGATGTATCTCAAGAGGCTCCAGCTGGAAGAAGGTCAATCTGACATGAACTCTGGATTGCTTCGTCCTATGGCTAATACGCCACGCTTCAAAGCACTTGAAGTAGTGTTATCCTCCACCTCCACATGCACACTCCGCCTCATAGAAGCATCACTACCAACGGGAATGAGTGGTGGAATCATCAATGATCCTCTAAACAGATCATGTTTCCGTGATTTCGAGTCACAAAATATACCTGTCAGTCGAAATGGGACTAGTTCTGCATTCCGATTACTCTTGCGGGTCTATGAGGGGGCGACGAGTAATGGATTATTTCGCGATCTGATTGTGACTGTATTTATTCACCTGGATTACCCCCGATGCTTAACCAAGCATTACCTATACGGCCAAGAGCTGTTCAGTAGCTATGAGAAAAAGGGTGCATGGACTACTCCGGAATTTTACAATCAAGCGAGCGACTTTTCAGCGTTGGAGCTTTCCGACTGTTGTCATGTAACTGGCTTGGTGAAGGTCCGTCAACGGTCGGTCAGTAGTTTCAATACTCGATCGGAAGAAGACTTGGTGATTCTGAACCTGACGGTGTACAATAACGAAAGCCGGACCTGATACTGACGGTCATATCTGTTGGCAAGAGGGGGATCACATGGCAACTGAACGCTATATGAAGCTACAAGTAATAATTCCCTGCCTGAACAACAGTCTTGCTCTGGGAAGCAATTGCTCTGTTAAATGGAGGTTACTAAATCGAGTTGAATTGGGATAGTGGACGAATGAGAAGAAAGAGGAGAAGTAGTTACTGCCTACGGCTGCGTCGTCGAGGAAGAAAGCCCATGGGACGAGCACGGAGTTGGCATGAACCTAGTTTCAGTGTGTTGCCAAAAGACTGCGTATAAAATCCTGAGATAAATGCAGATAGATAGGTGATTTTATCCAGAGTGGTGAGATCTCGATTCTTACTTATCCGTCCACATATCGTCTTGAGTATTAACGCAGCTATTATGCCTATCGCAAAGAAGGTCAAGGACACCTTTCCTGACCTATTATACACAATACTGACGGGAAACGACGGCTATCCTTTGTAGAGTGGTTCACAGTATTAACGGGTCCACCGCCATGTTAGTTGGTCAAAAGGGTTCAACCAGAGTCCACCCTGCAAATCGCAACAGCACATGCATGATCAAACCTGGCGAAGGATTACATGATGACAGTAATGATCTTGTCTTTCTGACGCAAACTTCAGGATCCCCGCTTACATGAAGGATGCGTGGCATTAAACCCAGTATCTTTGGATTGGCCCCTCTGTATGCAGCAAGATGAGAAACTTAAATTGGCATACTGAGACTTTCAAAACGCCATTTCTTTGTGTTAGGATGTACCTAGTACTCGCCGCGCGACGGAGATAGCTGATTGTACCCAGGGGCTCTTTGATCGGAAAGACAGCGCTAGCTATAAATTCTTGCAGCTCGAAAGGGGGCTATGTCGTGAACGTTGTCTACATCAAGAATTCTTACATCTGCATATGATTTCTAGTATCCCAGAAGAGAATACGAGGAGGATTCTAAAATCCTATCAGGAACCACCCGACGCCAAAGTCAGAACACCTGTGGCTTAGGAGTCTTACTAAAATGGATTGACGAATGACGTCGGAGTTCAACAACCCGCTGACAGGTAGGATCTGAGGCTTTTATTGGTTAGCCTGGGTTCTTTAATTCCCATCAGCAAGATAGGATTCTGCCCTTTCAGGCAAAAGACAAGATGCTGACAGGATTCTTATAGGCGCTTGGAGAGATTTTATGGAATTTCCAAAATGAACGTGGCTGGGCCCACAGCCGAGTCAGCGTAATAATATGTCTTGCTGATAGCTACTTAGCTAGACTAAGCTTACATTAGATAGTGTGACAGCCAAGTCACTGTGAGACATAACAAAAGATACTAGAAGATAAATTTCTCCCTGAACGTCAGAGTATCAGGAGTATAAATAAGAGTACAGAGTCTTCCTACCTTCTTACAAATAAACAATTACCTCAACAGCTTCAATAACAACAACATATCACTCTCGCTCGTACTCAACTTCAAAATGCAGTTCTTCCTTATCTCCATTCTGTCGTTCATGGCATTCCTCTCTATCAGTGGTGCTGCTACCATCGGTACTAGAGACCTCAAGACCTATGACAGCCCTGAAACCCCAGTCGATACTACCGACGATGTATTCAAGTCAGTCAACGGGCTCGATAACGCTGCTGAGCTCATGGTTCTTTACAACACATATATCAAGCCCGACAACGCAATTAATGGATTGAATGTCACTGCAATGCTTGAAGACTATACCAAGATGTCCTGGAGGCAGGAGCAGTTGAACGAAATCATTGCGGCCAGCACAGCCCAGTCTCCTGAGGTGCAAGATGCATCATCTGTTGATAAGAGATGCAGCCCGAAGAGTTGTGCCAACTTTTGCAGGCCATGGTTTCTTATCTTTACTGTGTAAGTCCTCAAATAAGAAGTCACATAACCTGGCTAATCTGTATCTTCCATAGCTGCTTTCTCGGTTGCAGCATCGACCAGAGGCCTTCTAGTTGCAACCTTTAGGGTTGTGTTTGGCTTGTATCTATGCATCAGCACTAACCAAACGTTCTTTAAGTAAATGATGATCAAAGTGGATCGAGAAGTACGGCGCTGAGAGAAGGGAATGGCTTACTCTCCTTTATAATTTGTGAGCTCTACTTGTTTATAGCTTGATACCAACACTCATTTATGTAGTATCTCTTAATAGTAGACTAATATTTCGTCTGTTCTTATATCACTGAAGCGTTTTGGGTAGTAACTAACTGACTTGGTAGGCATCCAAAGCTACGATCATCAACTGTCATTCTTGAAGTTTCACTATTGACTATAACGACGACTGGTAGAAGGACGCTAGGAAATTTATTCTTGCCTAACCAAGACCTGAGCAGATCCTCTGGAAGTTACTCAACAAGACATAATACACTGCCCTCTTCAACAGCATCCCCAACCTTCCAACGCGTAGTAAATGCACCAGCTGCCCCAACAGCAATCGCAATCTCCATCTTCATGCTCTCTACCACCATGACCACATCTCCTGCTTTACACTCAGCACCTATGGCTACATTTATACCCAAGATCTTACACGGCATCGGCGCCTTGACCACTTTGCCCTTATCTTGCGTCAGTCCTTCTGGATCCCTGCGTCTATTGACGAAGAACGACAGCATAGTATCTCGCTGAAACTGTACCCATTCGCCGAGCTGGGGTACATGTGCTAAAATACGCACCGTGTCATGGTGTAGTGATGCACCAGACGCAGACGTGTGCCCGTCAAGGACTAAAAAGGCGCGGACTTTCTTGCCATCGACCGACATTTCCAGCTCCACAGGCGTTGACACATCGATATATGATCCTTGTACGGGCGTTATGCGGACATCTCGCACGCTGCACGAGGGGTTGTCCCACACGTTACCTTTACGCAAAGCTTGACTCAAAGCATCATAACGAGTTCTTTCGTCTTGTTCATCAGCCAAGTTCTCAACAGGATGAACATAAAAGCGCTGTTCGTTGGTGTTCTGACCCGCGCGTCTGATGTGTGCCGGCTCAAGCAAGCAAGCATCGCAACGCACAACATCAGTATCATCGCCCAATGCCGACTTTCGCGACGTCCTCATAGAGATGATATCGCATGGAGCTGATAGAGGATCGAGTCTTTGGTTACGAAAGCGTGTGGTAACATTACCAAAGGGTGTCATCTGTCCGTGCAACGTACGCAGAAACACGTTTGGGATGATGGAAATCCCCTGTGGTACTTGTGCGTTATAAGGGTTGCGAAGAAGTTGTTCAAGGTGAGTGGGGATGAAGGACGTGTTGTATGCCAGGTTCTGGAACTCGGGGTGCAAGAGACAGCTTTGGAGAAAGAGCTGGTTCGTCTTTACTCCGATACATGCTGTTTGAGCAAGCTCTTTGGCCATACGCTCGACGGCCATGGCACGCGTGGGAGCCCAAACGACAACCTTGCAAATCATCGAGTCGAAGTAGATGGACACTGTTGAGTCAGTACTGATTGCAGTTTCATATCGAACGGTAGAATTCCTAGTTCTCTCTGGGCCCGAAGCTGGCTTCCATAGAGCGATGGTATCATGATCTGGGAAGAAGTCTCGTTGAGGGTCCTCTGCGCACAAACGACATTCAATCGCATGACCCATCTGAGTGATGTTGGACGTTTGTGGTAGTTCGGACAACCTCCCACCAGCAGCAACATATAGCTGCAATGACACAATGTCAAGTCCCACAACTTCTTCAGTAATGGGATGTTCGACCTGCAAGCGTGTGTTGACTTCGAGAAAGTAAAACTTCATCTCTGTCGTGTCGAAGACAAACTCAACAGTACCTGCGCCTTCGTAGCCAATAAGCTTCACGATGCGGACTGCAACGTCACACATGTGCTTCTTGGTCTCGGGGTCGAGGAACAGGCAGGGCGTTTCTTCTATGACCTTTTGATTGCGACGCTGTACTGAACAGTCTCGCTCATACAGCGATACCACGTCACCATGCTGGTCACCAACGATTTGCACCTCGACGTGTTTGCTGTTCTGTACAAACTTTTCGAGAATGATATCGCTGGAGCCGAATGACCGTTGTGCTTCAGACTGTACACGGGCCAACTCGTCTCTTAGTTGTTGAGCTTGGTGCACAACGCGCATACCTTTACCGCCACCGCCAGCCGAGGCCTTGAGCATGACAGGGAAGCCCATGGCCACGGCAGCCTTCTCAAAGTCAGATACGTCTTGACTTTTGCCTGAGAAGCCGGGAATGAGCGGCACGTCTGGGGCGTTTTGTTGTAAATACTCCTTAGAGCTACGCTTGTCACCAAGAGCTGTCATGGCGGCTCCTGTAGGC
The DNA here is from genome assembly GCA_013266185.1 of Fusarium sarcochroum. Lineage (NCBI taxonomy): Eukaryota > Fungi > Ascomycota > Sordariomycetes > Hypocreales > Nectriaceae > Fusarium > Fusarium sarcochroum. The sequence goes on along the minus strand of JABEXW010000453.1, from coordinate 21,002 downwards.
CCGACGAACAACAAGCCGGCCTCGCGTGTACGGTCGGCGAAGGATGCATTCTCGCTGAGGTAGCCGTAGCCAGGATGGATAGCTTGCGCTCCATGATCTAAGGCTGTTTGTACAAGAAGGTCGACGTCGAGGAAGGGATTGGTGGAGCTATCGCGGATGGCTCCGATGCAAATGGACTCGTCGGCGTCGCTAACATGTCTCGATAGGGCATCCCTGGTATAGGTGTCAGCTCGCGTATTGGCTCGATATCGGGGGATCCTTACTCTTCAGTGTAGACTGCTATTGAGGCGACGTTCAATTTTCGACACGTTGCAATGATGCGGCAAGCAATCTCGCCTCTGTTTGCGATCAACAATTTCTTGATCTTGGGTTGACCATTTTCGTGGTGCGGAATGTGTGCCGCAAAGAGTTCTCTGCTCATGATAGTATAATTCGATAAGAGATCCAATCATGGGCTAATCAAGGCTACCAGGATGGAGTCTGTCGGTCACTAAGATGTGAAAGACAGGATGGTATACAATGGGTAGTAGGTGCATGAATTCTGGAAGTGGTGCATATATGGTGCTACTACTTGTCTCGATTGACATTCGGCCCAAACCATTTCCGCAGGCTTGCTATAATCATGTGCTGGAACGGCCGACACATCCGGCAAGGTCCTGCTGGTCCGCAAGCAGGGCTCGGACGGTACAAGGCACGGCATCAACCACGGCATCACGGACCGCTCTCGGAACGGATGGAAGAGTAGGATGTAGCCGAGCGTGCGGGGGGAAGACTTCCACCAAAGTGGAGAAGTGCCGTCAACCCCAGACTCCGCGTGCCGAAGCGGCTAGCGCATTGAGTCTGGTCTTGGACAAGACTTGCGCGAGCAGGATTAAATGAGTAGAGTCAGGTGTCAACAATCTGAAGCAAGCACATGAGACAAGTACTTGTGGCCCCAAGATCTTGACTGGAAGGATGAGCCGATCAAACATAACGTTGACCAGAAGTAGAACACAGGGAGAATATATCACAGTAGTATTCATCCAACAGAAAAGGGCAGGGCGTCATGGATGCAACTTAATCTTGAATAATAAAAAACTAGACGTATTTAATGCCCTCTTGATCTATCTGTCTAAGCGTTCAGATCCTAGCTAACAAACGGTGACTCTCCACATGCTGAGCTTCCGGCGTCTTGACCACTCCAAGACACATTCCAAGGACCTCACGCGTATCGCGAGGGTCAATAACTCCATCATCCACCAATACAGAGCTTGTAGAATAACATTCAGAATCACGAAATGCATCATCTCGCAACTTCTGACTCTGCTCCTTACTATCACTTGCCACTCCCTTGTTAGACTTGGCCTTGATAGTCTCCATCACTCCAGCCAACTGGTCTGGACCCATGACGCTGCACCTTCCAGTGGGCCAGGTAAAAAGGAAGCGAGGACGGTATGACCGACCACACATGGCGTAGTTACCTGCGCCGTACGAAGCTCCGACGATGATGCTGATGTGGGGAACGTTGGAACAGCTAACGGCCGAGACAAGCTGAGCGCCTGCTTTAATAATGCCCGCATGTTCAGCTTTGGGCCCAACCATAAAGCCTGTGACGTTGTGGAAGAAGACAATGGGTGTGAGTCTGTCGATGTTCAGCTTATGTGATATGACTAGTAGGAATTACATACTCTTGGTTGCACGTGCGAATAAAGTGTGCCGCTTTGAGGGCTTCCTGGGGGTTAATAACAGGCGTCTGATTTGCGACGATGCCAACTCGTGAACCTATCATCGTCAACTCTGATCCATTAGCCACTTTGGTGTCCTTCGAAAAACACACCATGTATATGTGCCCAGGCTGTCAGCATATTTGGACCGTATTGCGGCTTGAACTGCAAAAGGCGCGATCCATCCACAATTCGCACTAATACTTCGCGCATGTTGAGCGGCTTTCGTATATCTGGGTTGCAAAGGTATAAAAGGTCATCGATTGAATGAAGAGGCGGCGAGTCGATGACAGGGGGAAGGGCACTTGTGTTTCGAAGTGTGGCAACCCATTCGCGAGCTTTCTGAATAGCATCAAATCTAGGCATTCAGTCAGACAATTGTCAGATGATCTTAGGTGAACTTCACATACTCATCGGCGGCAAGCTGATCAGCAAGACCAGTCTTGGTACCATGTACACTAGCACCGCCCAGCTCTTCAGCATCAATCGTCTCTCCCGTCGCCATCTTGACCAAGGGCGGTCCACCGAGAAATACTTGGGCTTGCTTGTCGACAAAGATAGTGTGGTCTGACAATGCTGGGTGATAGGCTCCTCCAGCAGTGCAAGAGCCGAAAACAATGGCACACGAGGGCTTTCCGCGCTGTGATCGTACGGCGAGGTCTCGGAATAGTTGACCGCCCTTGTGGAAGACGCGGAACTGTTGAGGTAGAAATACACCGGCCTTTTGACATTTCAGATAAGAAAAGATATTGGGGGGGGGGTTTTCGTGAATGACGTACCGATTGTACTAGAGATATCAATGGGAGATCGTTTTCGAGTCCTATCTCCATGATACGGTTGACTTTAAGAACTGTGACATTGCCAGGTCAATAACACACATCGTGAGTAAAATACTGAAGGACTTACCGGTCATCTCGTTCCAGGCGCCACCGCTTTGAGTTGGTATATGCGACATGAGAAGGCAAGGCCGCCCACTGAAAGCATCCAGTTAATCATTAATTGACTCGAGGAACAGTCAGTTGTGCGAACCGTCTTACCTCACCAGGCCAATGCCTGCAATCAAGTTGGCGCATGAATTAGACTGCGGCTGACGAAAGCCAGCGAAAGAACCAAGTTCGAGAAACGGCGAATCTGCATCCAGTAGCAAAGTGATGCGATCTCGAGCTGCCCGACGGGTTAGATGACTGGGAGAATGAAGGTTCGAGTGCTATGGCTTACGAAGTAATTGGCCTCGCTCTCTATGCTTTTGTAAGGATGCTTCATTGCCTTCAGAAGCAACTTGACGTAAATTGGCTTCAAACTCATCCAGTATAGGGCTCCAGTTCTCATGGTTGGCTTGGTATTCAGGTTTGCGCAGATCCACAGTGGATTGCACGACGGGAAACGGTTGTGAAGCCATGGTCGCGACTTATTCCAAGAATGGTGAGATTCTACCAGAAAGAGAGTCGTTAGAGTCTCAAGTAGACCGGGCCCGGGAGTTGAAACCCGTGTCATGCCGTATCTGACCAAATGAGATCCCGGGGTATGAGTTTGCTCGGACCGTTAGCCGAAACCCACACTAGCTGTGTCATCCGCGGTTTGCCTAGCTAATTGAGATTCGGCAAATAATGATTACGCTACAGAGTACGGAAGCGATGTAAAGCCTACAAAAGATCAAGTTACTGTGCCATAGTGGCAAACGTGTTCATCACTCACAATCTCTTCTCGCCAACATGACTTCTCAGAATATCGTCACTACAAACTCTCCCGCTAATGGCCTGTCCATCGTCCAGGGCCCTACAGATGTACCTCTATGGGAAAAGACATTGGGCCAGCTCATTATTGAGCAAGCTAAAGAGCTCGGTTCGCGGACTGCGTTGGTCGTGCCCTGGCAAAATGTTCGATTCACGTATGACGACCTCGCGCATCGAAGTTCCCTTATCGCCAAGGCACTCCTCGACACTGGCCTGAAATATGGTGATTCTATTGGCGTGTTCGCTGGAAACTGTCATCAGTACATCGAATTGTTTCTTGGTGCTGCCCGAATTGGGTGTCCTTTCGTCGTTTTGAACACGACAAGCTCGCCACATGAGCTGTCCTCCATCGTAGCTCGCAGCGGTAGGTATTGAGCATCTGGACACGAATTGTAAAATACTGATCTCTTGTTTCTCAGCGTGCAAGATGGTGTTCGTCGCCTCGAATATCGGATCTGTGTCCTTCTCAGCGCATATAGAAGAACTAGCCTCGATAACGGTCGAAGGAGGTTGTTTGGAACGGCTCGTCCTGTTGGATCCAGCTGCTCGCCGTCCTACCCAACCTATTGTCGAATGCGAACAATACGCCGAGTTCTCTATCCGTGGTACATCTATCTTTATGAATGACGCAAAACTTCGACAAGCTCAAAGAAAGGTCCGCCCTGGCGATGTGCTCAATATGCAGTTCACTTCTGGTCAGTTGCCCTTTCGCAGAGCAGATTATTTGAAGCTAGATTGACGATTCTAACATATTCCCGTAGGAACTACTGGTCTTCCAAAGGCTTCAATGCTCACACACAAGTAGGTCCTCTGTTATACTGGTCTTGCAACTTCTCTAACCTTTGAGTGTAGCAACTTGATCAACAATGGCAGATATGTAGGTATGGCCATGCGATTGACCGAGCAAGATGTCATCTGCTGTCCGCCCCCATTGTTTCACTGTTTTGGTCTAGTCATGGGCTTTCTCGCCTCTTTCACGCATGGTAGTACCGTTGTATTTCCTTCCGACAGGTTTAATGCGAGACAAACAATCGACGCAGTCATAGCGGAGAAGGCAACTGCTCTTCTCGGAGTTCCAACGATGTTTGTTGCAGAACTTGAAGAGCTTGAGTCGACCTCACGACAAATCTCAACCGTGCGTACTGGTTTAGTTTCTGGATCGCCCGTGTCGCCCAGTCTCATGGAACAGCTGAGGGGCAGGATGAATATTCAAGGCATGCTCATCGCGTACGGGATGACGGAAACAAGCCCTGTGACGTTCATCGCATCGTTGGATGATCCTGACGACCGGCTACTTACTAGTCTTGGTCGGGTTCTTCCACATACAGCCGCTAAAGTGGTCGACCAAGAAGGCAAAGTAGTTCCTTTCGGCACTCGCGGGGAGATCTGCACAAGCGGGTTTGCACTACAGAAAGGATATTTCAGAGATGCTGAAAAAACCAATGAAGCAATGCGCAAAGATGAGAACGGCGTTTTGTGGATGCATACTGGAGACGAGGGTTACTTGGATGAGGAAGGATACGGTTTCATTACTGGTCGAATCAAGGATTTGATCATTCGTGGCGGCGAAAACTTGTCTCCCAGTGAGATCGAGAACCAGCTGTTGCGACACCCAGCCATTAATGAAGCTTGTGTTGTTGGAGCCAGAGACAAGAGGCACGGCGAGGTTGTGGTGGCATTTCTCAAGGTTGCAACAGGCGTCACTAAGATATCCGATCAAGAGATCAAGGATTGGGTGAAAAAGGACCTGGGAAGTGTCAAAGTACCTGTATTTACCTTTTGGGTCGGACAAGACGGGATCAACAGTGAGCTTCCCAAGACTGGCAGTGGCAAGTACCAGAAGCATCTCATTCGGGAACTAGCGAACCGACTGATTGAGGAGATAAAGGCACCAAGGGCAAGGTTGTGATTTGTTTAGTCATTTCAAGTTTTATTAAACTATGACATTCATACATATCTGATGATTTCCCGTGTACGAGCTCCACACCTTTTGCGGTCTTCATGATCATGTTGTGGTTTCGTCTTCAAAAGTTCTTTTCCTCAAATCCCGGCTGACGAGGATATCTTCCTATGGAAACTGCTTCTTGGAAGAAAAGAAGAATTGTAAGCTTCTGCGAATACTATCCCCATGTACTCTAAAGTACTGTCCTGGTGCACTGTCAATCACACTCCATCATCGACGGTATCTTGTATCGCACTTTGAAGTCATTAACAGCCTACCCTAAGCTACCCTAGTAAAACTTTACCTGTGCGTAACCTCGGCTTTGGATCACGGACACGGTCCGAGACACCGACCGTCCCCATTATCAGGGAATAACGCGGGAACTGGATGAGCCTAGTCTACTCACCATTGTCAATCGAACACTGGATCGTTTGTCCCCACAAGGGTTTGGGGAACTTTGCTGGCCAGCTGGTTCTTGACATGGTCTTTGGGCACCTCCCAAAATCTGAGCACCTTCTTCTACTACCACTGCTCACTTGGCCACACGGCAGTATTGCGATTTGACTTCTACCAAGACCTTTAGCTATAATTCTGACCAAGTCGAACTTATATTGAGTCGATACCATGGCGGACGAAATAGACCGTGATAGTTTTCCTCTATCCGATATTGCATCGACGCCTTCAAAGTGTAAACGCGTCCGTCAAGCTTGTGTGTCCTGCAGGTAAGGATATCCCGATCAATGGTCTACTTGCCCATCACTGACCTGACTCTTACCAGACGTAGAAAGATCAAATGCTCGGGTAACCAGCCCTCCTGTTTACGATGCCGACGAGCTACGCTACGATGCTACTATGAGCCCTACACTGTGAATCCACGCGACCAGGTCAAGTCTTTTAGCTTGCAAAGAGCCTCGCCAGTCGACGTACGAATAGCTATCCTCAATTTCTCATGTTTTACGCTAACTTGAGGCATGAGTACTCACCCGAGTTATTACATAGGCTTAGCGAGATTGAAAGTCGTCTGGCCGACCTTGGTGACCACCAAGCGCAGCCACAGGCAGCATCCCCCATGGGGGACATGATTCGCTCACCACTGGCACATGAGACCTCGGAGTCATCGGTTCCCGACTATGAATCCATGTTTGATTTATTGATGCCTATCGTCATGCCTGAGAGCATCTGGATCGAACGGAAGAAACCGAACAATGACACTACGAAGACCCTGTGTACCTCAACCGATCTACCGACCGATGTAAAGGAGTCTCTGGTGGATACATTCTTCAAGTATTGCCACAACCAACCCTATTCATATTTCCAAGAAACCTTTTTTCGCCAAAGGTTCACCAAAGGTATACTACCCCGATGCCTGATTCTCACTATCTATGTCGCTGCACTACGTTTTTCAGAACACCCATATTTTCAACGCTCGGGTCGAGAGATACGCCAGCTGTATGCGAGCGAGGCTTGGCATTTAGTTATGCAAAAGTCCATGGACACTGAGTCTTCTCTTGGAATTCATGAAGTGCAAACACTAGGCTTACTTGCCATTCATGATTTTACATGTCAGTCTTGAGTTTGAATTATTTGAGTACCGGAGTGAGCTAAAGAACCTTCTAGCCGGGCGAACAAGCCAAGGGTGGCTGAAGATTGGCTTGGCCACGCGTATCTGCCAAGATTTACATTTCATGAAGGAACCACATGATATGCTATGCCCCTCTGCCAAAGACGAGCAAAGACGTACCTTCTGGTCCATCTATCTCATAGATAAGCTCATCTCCTGTGGCAGAGACCGTCGGCCTGTAATACTTGATGAAGACTGCCACGTAGGCTTACCATCCAACGAGATGCCTAAACTGCGTTCCACAGACCAGACACTGGGAACTCTTAGGTCCTATTTATGCTGGGATGCAGGTCACGAGACGGAAGCGCTGCCGAATTTCTCTTTGACTATTCAGGCGGCCTCAATCCTCGGAAGATGCGCCAGGATTGCACTTCATGATCGTGACGTGGATCGTTGTCCGCCATGGGATCCCACCTCGGACTTTACCGCTGTCAACTCATTGCTCTTTCTTCTTGAGTATCGGCTCTTTGGAGAAGAGGAACTTGCCAATGATGCATCTGAAGCGTGTAATGGCGATGGAATGGATGAGTACCTTAACCTTACAGAACACGACGTCTTTGCAAGAACGGTTTTCCATCTGTGTCACTGTCTGCTCAATCATCCGTTTCTACTCCGCATGCGTTTGAAGGGTTCACCTTTGAACCTTTCGCCTACAACTACAACATTTCTTACAAGGGCTTTCCGTCGCGGCCTGGACCATGCTTGCAGCTTGATAGCTACTTTGGAACAAGCCAGTCAGGCGGGCAATCATGTCAGCACTTCTTTCTATGCGTACTGCGCATGCTTGGCTGGCAGTATCATAATCATCCATCTCGATACCCTGGCGCAGACCGACTTAGACCGTGCACATGACCTAGATACTGCTTGTCAGCAGTGTTTTGCTTATCTGCGGTACTTGGAACCTCGGTGGGACCATGCCTGTAAGATTGTAAGTGTTGGATCAATTTTATTCCTCCACCGAAATACCTCTAACGCTGACATCAATACAGAGTGGTCGATTGCGACACTTCAAGGACTACGCACCGGGGCTGGGTGCCTTACTCAACATTAGTCAGACTCAGGATCTACAACCAGGTTGTGAAGACTTACTATGGACGATGGTTGATTACGGTCTGATGTGTCAAGACTTTATGCTTGACACGCCGGGCTTGTCAATGGCGTGCTCAGCCTCGCCAGCATCTGAGGAACCTTTCGATAACCCACACAATGACCCGCTGGTAGAACCCGATACACCTAGTATGGTACTAGACGACAGTGTCCTTGACGACATACGAGGAGACTTTCTATCAGCAGTAGATGACCCAGACATTGCGTTTCTATTGACAGCAGCTTTTAGTGGCGGGTAGTAGGAGGGACCGTGGGGTTTCTTGTTACCCAGAGTGTACTGTAGGCCAGTTTTTAATTAACCTTAGCACTGATATCGATATATGTGAGAGCGGAAATGATACACATGATGTTCGTAAATCTGATCACTACTCGCCCTCTATAAATATGTTTAGACACTATGTCAGAGCCCAATTTGTGTTGAAAACAAAGTACAAGATGCGTGCCTCGATGCTTGACTGGATTTGTTTCAAATTGAACGCAACTCTGGAAACCTGATGTATCATTCTTCGACGCTGCTAAGAATGTTTATCTGATATGTATCCACCTCTTGTGAGGGTACTGTCATCAACCTCCTAGCTGAAACTCCATCTAGTCCCTTGACTCCTTCCGTTTCGTGCTATGTCCATCAAGTCAAAGCTTCGCCATTGGTTTTGTTTGAGTTTGAACAAGAGGGAGAGGTAGCCGTGCCCAAGTCTAGGAACTCGTTAAAAATGTCCAAACTGTCTGTGTAGTGTGAAGACGTGTTCACATGGCTACCCAACAGCTGCGAGCTAGACGTGTCATTAATAAGGAATGCCCAGTCTATCGAATCTTCAGCTGGTTCACTGGCCACATAAATACTCTTAAGCGAGCTGACAACTGCCATGCACTGTCTAAACCCTCTCATAGCTCGTCGTTTTTCACCGTGAGTGATCCCTTGTGGGTCTAGCCGATGAATCGAAGCTGCAGTCATGAGTACTCCAATTGCCATACTAGGGAGTAAGGTGTCTAGTCCACACCGGTGGATCTCTTCTGTCATGCTAGAGATTTGTGATGCAGCATTCTGCATATGTAACTTGGATAGCTCGCGATTCAAGAGTGAGTCACCTGAGCCATGACCTAATGAAATGAACCGTTCTCTGTGACGGGTTGCAATAATGGCGAGATAGGTCATTTCGAGGAGCATCTCGTTCAAGATGAGAGTTGATTTAGCTGGGTTCTTGCTACTGTAGACAAGCGGTAAGGTTTTGCAAGGCTCAGATAGTGATTTCCGCCACTCTAAGAGGTCCTCGTTACAGTCGGTAAAGGCAGATCTCTCTTTATTTCTCAACAGACTGAAAAGATCGAATTCGTCACTTCTGGCAGCCTTTCGATGGCTGGCATCGTGGATAGAGATGTGCGGTCGCATGCAACAGCAAAGCTTAGCCATCATTATACATAAATAGGCCAGCTTACCACTTTTGGTCTTGTCATTGGCGTAAGAGCAAAACTTTTGAAAAGATTTGGGCCTCTGAAACGATGATTCAAAGTCTGAGCTCTCGAGCAGTAAAACACTGTGGTCAACTTCGTTGAGCCTTTGTGGCTGTCTCATTCCAAGTGACAGAATCCGCTCACGCATAAAACAGACCCACCAAACACGTCGTCGGAGCTTTTGCGTATTTGATGACAGGGATAGCGAAGAGCGTGATGGATCCATATGGAACCCCGCAGCGTAACACTGGGATAGGGCTGTCTTGGACCGATGCCACGTGTTTCTATGTTGCTCTGATGATTCATACCAAAGAGTCATCAACGTCAGAGCTTGCACTAAGACCAATGGATCGGCCTCGGTACCGGAATCATATAGCAGCTATAGGTATGTTAAAAAAGCCGTATAGGCTTTTGGAAGAGATTGAAGCGCACCTGAGCACGTCGAAACAGCACTTTACGGGCTTCTTCGCTTGTGGAGAAACCAGCGTCTCGTAACTGCTCGAGCTTGATGTGAGCTGACCCTGCAAACAGGACTGCTTGGAGTAAGAGCAAACTGATTCCGCCTGGGCTTCCACCAGGACTTTCAAGGGCTTGTGCAAAAGTGTCTAGATCGACGATTGGCATCAACGGATAAACATACTCGAAGAAACACCAAATGAGTTGTTCTTGGCATTTCCGGCTTGGTAGGGTCAGGGCACCATTAATTTCGAGGTATGCCAAGTCATCAGCGGTAATATGTGTCGTAAGAGGCTTGACATATCCTGGTAAAGCTGTAAAAGTAGGATATGGAGAGACTCTGGCAGGGACAGACACTGGAACAGGTTTGTACAAAAGATGCTGTGCGAAACCGGGCTCTTGTGATGCGAGTCGGTCTAAGGTGGTAAAGGCCTCGTTAGTGGGTTCGTCCAAGACCTCCCTTGGTGCCGTTTCTATACATGACCAAGTTAGCGAAGGGCCGTCGTGAGCGTCAAGATAAAGATTGTAATGGGAGAAAACCTACCTGTACATGCTCCATCATCATACACACGGTCTAGTACAGCCGAGTTTTGGCGAGGTGATAAGAGCTCACTAGACTCCGGGGAGTGTGGCTTATCTTCTTCGCGCCCAGGGGGACTTCTATATCTACAACTTCAGTGAGTGACCGGCTTAAAAATATAAAAGAACGACCTACCGCCATGTACGGCGCTCTATCACGACGCAATTGCTCTCGGTCCAATTACAGTTACTGCACGGAGACCGTTGTGTTACATCACATCTGACTCTGCGAGCTCTGCATGGAAGACAGGCTCGACGCGCTCGAGGCTTTCGCTTTCGGGCCGTAGTAGTACCTGGACATGATGACTGCAACGATTCGCCAGTAAGATGCTGCTCGCTCGCCATTGCACTACGACGTTGGTATTATCCTTAGTGTTTCTGGTGTTTATAGTGAGATAACGCTTGTAGAGTAATTGATTGTACAATCGATTGTTGATTGTCATGAATGTAATGTATTTAACCTTTGCCCTATTGGTCGACTAGGGTGTGGGTGTTGAGAGGCCCCACAGTCGGTGGGCACGGCTATTCAATGCCGTCTTAACCCTTAACCGTGTCATGACCGGACCGAAGGCTGTACATCGGCTTTGACGGGGGGGGGGATGTTATCATACTAGCCCTCTATTCTGCGTAGAATACACCCTCGGAGATCATTCAAGTAGTACGGACACCCTATAAAAGAATGCAGCAGTGGTTGCTTATTCCCATGGCTCCCATAAAGTCTATGAGCGAGCGCTTAGGCCAGAGCCAAGGTATCGAAGCGCCTACTGACTTGAGCTGGCCCCAAAGGAATTAAGGCCCATAGGATATAATGTCTCATCTTTGATATGTTTCAGCACTTGCCAGGGGAGATTTTCAAGTACTGTATAGATCAGGGTAGATCAAGTGCGCTCGCAGACCGCGGAATTACATCTATGATCTAGGCTTGATGTAGGGTGCCCTCTATACTGTGCTGTAATATGAGGGGTGTACTCATTGCCACCACCAATCAAAAAGCCCCTGATTCAATTGTCGTTAGTAACGTCACCTGTCGTACTAATTACCCCACAACTTGTCCCCAGATTAGCAAACCCAACCTGCCCTCCACTTCTTTCGTTCACACAACAGCCTTCAAATTGTAATGTCGGACCTTCAAGATGACTCAGACAGCCCAGACAGTCGCCGAAAGCGAATCCGTCAAGCTTGTCTAAATTGCAGACGGAAAAAGGTTCGTTGCAGTGGCGAAAAACCCGTGTGCAACTTCTGTAGCCGTCTTTCGCAGCCATGCATCTACGCAGAGCACGGACGTAGACAGCGACCGGCTTCTGGGTCATATCAACCTGAGTCCGATGAGATATCGGAGGCTTCTATGGTAATAAGCCTCCCCACAGCCTTGCTTGTCGATGCACTTACTGACTGTTACGTAAAGGGTATTATCAACTCGAGATTCGCCGCGCTTGAAGACCAAATCTCAATGCTACAAAACACGATAGAAAAGTGAGGATCACGCATTATTCTTACTGCATCTATTATCTAACAATGCTACACAGATTGATACCGGTCATTTCGACTACAGCATCATCAACACAGCCCATCTTGGCAATGCCTCAGCCACCAGACAAACACAGTCAACATTACACCGAAAGTGCCAAATCAGCCAATTCGTATCCTGCACAGTCCCCTGAAGTTGAGCGTCCACAGTTACACACGCTTCTCTTTGCTGCGGACGTCTATTTTCGTTTCTGCCACAATCAACCATACTCTCTCTTCCATGAACCAACTTTTCGTCGTCGCTTGAAGAATGACTCGCTTCCTGACTACCTTGTGTGGGCATTCCTATCAGCAGCAAGGCGCTTCTCAAGCCTGCCAGTTGCTCAGCTCAAGTCTGTCGATGATGCGTCTGTCTATGCGGCCCGATCTTGGGAATTCATTAAACTCCCATGGGATGGTACAGCCTCTCCCGAGGAGATTGTAGCCATCGTTCAATCCATAATCTTGATTGTTAGCACCGAGAATCCAGGTAAGAAACGATTTCGCTCTGCATATGAACATGACCCTCGTTGGCACAGCCCCTGACATTTACCATTATCTAGCCGGTCTTTGCAGTCAAGCATATATGAAGCTCGGCTTTGCGGCCAGACTTGCGCTAGACTCAAAGCTTCATCTGGAACCCGAGGTCTCAATGCCTATCTTCGAGCGGGAGGAGAGAAAGCGAACATTCTGGTCCCTTTACTTGCAAGATAAACTAATCAGTCTCTCACGCGGACGCTTTTGCGTTATCCGAGACGAGGATTGTAAGTTATCCCTACCATGTTCGGAACACGCGTTCAAAGAGGGCAAATTGGAGCAGACGCCTGTCCTTGAGGACATGACTGGAGATTGTATGGAGCAAGACGCTGCCGACTCTTGTTGTCCACTAGCTCTTATTGCTATCATGGCATCAACTCTGGGTCGTGTTTCGCACTACGTACTTCACGAGACAAAGAATCCTCAAATTGGCCTGCCCTGGTCTTCGGCAACTCCTTACGCTAGTCTGTCCGCAGCTCTACTTCAAGCGGAGCATTACTTTGGCATAAACGAAGATCCAACAGTTGTCCTAAAGCAACGTTGCGTTATCGATGGCGTTGTCGATTCGCACCTTGCAGGCTCATTTATCTATGCCAAGGCTATCTTCCACTTGTCTCACTGCCTGCTACACCATCCCTTTCTCATTCAACAGCGACTACAGTCGTTCAAGCAGAAGGCTCCTCTGATCTTTATGAAAGCCGCGTGGGAAAAGTGCAGAACTCACGCCAAGAGCATCACGGACCTCAGAAGTTTGAACAATCACAATGTCCTGCTACTCACCTCACTCTATGGCTACTGTGCCATGGTAGCTGGCACAATACATGCCCTTGCGATGAACGACGACAGAGTTTCTATCAGAGAAGAGAGTCAAAAGAGCTATTGTGCTGCTTTGGAGTCGTTGAGAGATCTATCAAGCTACTGGGGGCACGCTGCGTTAATGGTGAGTTAATATTTTCCCATTTTTCATGCGAAAAGGATCGCCATCTAACACGAGCTTAACAGGTTAAACGACTCGAGAGATTCCACAGTCAGTGCAAAAGTCGAGGCCATCAGCTTAAGCCATGTAATACAGATGTCGATCATTCCCCAGCAGACGTCAAAGCTCTGTGGCAAAGTGTTGATTACACTTCTCTGTCAACTCCAACGAGACCTGGAAGCCCTTCAACAGGTGGCGAGAACGCGAGCAAGAGTGGTTTCGGCTCCTCATCCGACCAGGTTAACTTTACCGATTTTGGAGCATTCGAAGGCATGGATATCTTCAATAATTTCTCTTTCTTTGATGGCAATATCATGATCGACGTTGATTCTTCTCCTCAATTAGACGGCAATCTGATGCCTGCCTGGCCTGGAGAATAATAAGTCATCACAAAAAGGTTATTCGGCGCGTCTCCACTAGATTCATCCGCATTCCTCGACCTTTCCGGTAATATAACAGTGATCGTGCTCGCCGACCTTTATTCCTAACAAAAAGGAAAAGACGAGACCTGGAAGTCCAGGCTCACGTCGCTCCACGAATCAGCGATAGGGAACCCTGCGGGACACGGGCACCTTGGTTTGCATGTTGTTAAAATGCTCAAAGCTGGTAGAGTCGTCTCAGTTATCAATATTAATTATTCTTTCGCCTTCATGAGTCTCTTCCCAGCTTCGGGGGCTTCGGTTATCCACCCGGCTCCAATGCCGCTTTCAATCCCGTGTTGTCAGCCCTTGGTGGATTATCGGTCCGGCTGAACCCTCACAATTGCAACGCCACTCGATAGTATAAGGGGCCCTTTCTAGTTTTATCTTTATGCTTAGATATTCTTGGTCTATCAAAGCCCACGAGAAACCCGCTCACAGGATGGCCCCCCTCCAACCTTCGTTTGCCACTCCACCACCTCATACAGAGTCTTGCCTCATATCATTTCCAAGCCCTGGTATCCTGCTAGTGCTTATCAATCGGCCACAGAAGTCTAACTCGTTGACCATCAAAGCCAATCATGAGTTGGACTCCGTTTTCACCTGGTTCGATCAGGAGCCCACATGTCATGTAGCTATTATCAGTGGTGTTGGCAAGGTCTTTTGCGCGGGTGCTGACCTCAAAGGTGCATCATTCATCTCCTTCTATCAATCACTATAAATATGTGCTAAATATTGACGGCATCGTTAGAATGGATGGGATTTCAACGAAGCGGTACCCGGCTTAATCTTCCGGCAAGCGGTTTTGGCGGCCTGTCACTACGCAACGGCAAGAAGCCCGTGATTGCGGCAGTTAATGGCCCGGCGCATGGCGGAGGATGCGAAATGGCTGTCAACTGCGATATGGTAATTGCATCATCAATGGCTACGTTTTGCTTACCTGAAGTAAAGCGTGGAGTGACGGCCTTTGCCGGAGCTCTACCACGGATCGTCAAGACGGCTGGACGACAACGGTCAGCCGAGCTTGCGCTGACTGGACGCGCAGTGACGGCTCATGAATTCATGCAGTGGGGACTTTGCAACTTCGTTGTCGACTCGAGCCAGAATGTCGTAGATAAGGCACTCGAATACGCAAAGATGATCTCTGATGGGAGCCCTGATGCTGTAATAGTTACGAGAGAAGGGCTGAAGCTTGGATGGGAGGCCCTTGGTGTTACAGATGCAAGTCGTATCTTTCGAGAAGGATGGGGCAGCCGTATCTATGAAGGAGCTAATATGCAGGAGGGACTAGATGCCTACACTGAGAAGAGAGAGCCGCGCTGGAAGAGGAGTAAGCTGTGACTGCGTTGTGGCTTGTTGTTTGATAGTTCACGTAGATAGGAAATTCCCCGCGATGAAACCACAAGTCCAATCTCAGATATAACTGTTACTATAAGGCTGTCCAGGCTAGCAATATGGTAAGTTGCGTAGAGCAAAGCACATCCCCATGTTATGTCTGGCCGCCAAACTGTATCATTTGTGGTCTCTTGACATCCCGGACAATCCTATCGAGATTACTGAGATTCCTCACCCCATGTTCATTCGCATGTAGTATCAGTTCTTGGTTGATCTTTGAGTTACTCAATTTACAACTCTCTACAACACGGCTTGCTAAGCCGGGCGATTGCCGTCCCACAAACACGGGAGCAAGTAAGCCGAGACATCCAATAGCCCACTGGTCATCAATTTGGTTCAGTTGCAAAGCCATGATCATCAATTTCCCCCTTTTGTTATCAGCAGTATCCGCTGCCTTTGCGAATTGGTTTACCCCGCAAATCCGGTTAAGCATTATCCAGCAGATTTACGCTTATCGGCTGTCATTCCATAGGACCAGGGTAGTGCACCTAGCAATGACGATAACGACTCTTCTCCACAAATTAGTCTTCACTCCAAGGCCCAGACCAACCACGTTGATTCCTTGTCTTGATAAGAACAAGCTAGTTGAAGGCATGGCTCATTAGTCCGTACCGGTGTATCCAGTACCCCGCACATCCGGGTAAGCAGTACCCATCGTCTAAGTGCTGTTAATTAGGATAGCCTCTATCGGGCTTGTCATCTGATCCCCGCAACCACTGGCCTTGGCTTGGAGATTAAGCTGAGATGGCCTAGTCTTGGGTTGGCGAAGACCATGATGCAAGACATATTTGAACCCATGAGTACAACCCTCAATTCAATATTTTGTTTCTTCAAGTTCCAATTTCCCAAGGTATACATCCCGACCGAACATTCAGGAGCAATAGGGGAAGTCCACAACAACTCGTATCGAAAAAGCATTCATCAGACTAAGTTACACTCATCATCATGGCCATCCTGCGATTACGCGGAAAGCCAATCACCGGATACAATCTCCTCGTAAGTTTCCAGTCTTCCTTAAGCTATGCCTTGTTACATGATAACTAACACCGGGAACAACAGATCATTGCTTTTGCCACTTTCGGAAGCATTACATACGGATACTGCTCCGCCATCATTGGGTCAACCCTCGGACAACCATCATTCCTCAGCTATTTCGGTCTAGATACTGCCAGTAATGCACCTGCACTGATTGGTGCCATCAATGGCTTGTTCCAGGGCGGAGGTCTTATGGGCACCTTGACGTTCGGAGCCCTGGCTGACAAGATTGGGCGTTGCAAAGCTATGTTTTGTGCAAGTATACTCGCCGTCATTGGAGGTGGCCTTCAAGCAGGATCTGTTCATCTGGCCATGTACCTCGTCGCTAGGTTCGTGACAGGTTTCGCTGTCGGTGGCCTGGTCATGATCGTTCCACTCTGGCAAAGTGAAGTCGCCCCTCCTCACGCTCGGGGTCTTCTCGTCGGTCTCCATGGTGTTTCCATCTTGCTGGGTTACTCATCATCGGCGTGGGTCGGGTTTGGCTTCTACTTTGTCAACGCTGAAGGAGCTCAGTGGCGCCCTCCGCTGGCTATTCAATGCTTGCCCCCGCTTGTCTTGGCCTGTGGTGTGTACTTCATTCCCGAATCTCCTCGCTGGCTTGTTGAGAATGGCCAGCATGACAGGGCAGAAACCATACTCAAGCGCATCTACAAAGATTCTAGCGATCCGACAAATCAAGAGGCACGTGTCGAATTCGGTCAGATCCGAGCTCAGGTAGAACTAGAACGTCATCTGCCCTCATCTTGGGGTTCCATCTTCACTGTTCCTCATTATCGCAAGAGGGCATTGATCGGGTTCACGACACTACTTGCAGGGCAGCTTACAGGAACCACTGTTATCAATAATTACGGACCATCGTTGTACTCTGCCCTTGGGCACGGTGCCTCGGACAGCCTCGCCCTCTCTGCGGGATGGTTGACCGAAGGACTTGTGTGCAATGCCATCAACGCCTTGCTACTTGATTATGTTGGACGTAAGTGGCTCATGACTACAGGGCTCATTGGTTGTGCAATTTCTCTCCTCGGTGTCAGCGTCATGGTTGCAGTATACGGCGGTACCACCAACAAGGGTGGCAACGGAGCTGGTGTCTTCTTTCTTTACCTTCATCTTACTTTCTACGCCACTTGCATGGATGCCTCGACTTATGTCTACGGCTCTGAGATATGGCCTACCCACCTTCGAGGCAAAGGGTTTGCCATCTCTTGCGCTGGCCTTTTTGTTGGGTCACTTACATTATTGGAAGCCGCCCCTACTGCGTTTGAGACCATCGGATGGAGGTTCTATCTGATCATGATGGCATTCACTATCATTTGTGCTGTTATCTTCGCTCTTTATTTCCCCGAGACCAAGGGTCTGACGCTCGAGGAGATTGCATCGCTCTTTGGTGATGAAGTTGCAATTGAAGCTTCTCATGCGGAAAATCACTCTTCCATTGTCAGCGAGACTGAGAAGGGGAAGGCCTAGCGGTATGGTAGAACAATGATGAAATATATAGAATGACCTTCGAAGTATGCTTGATGTAGTACTAGTGGTATAGGCTGAAGGGGTTGAGATGCTAAAACCTATCTTTGTTTCTCACTGGACTATACAATATCATGTCCTTATATTTATACTGCATGGCATCACTCTCTCAAACTCCAAATGAACTGAAGGGTCCTCAAATCATGAGTGCCCTGCACAATCGTTTGATCGATATAATCGGCGCTCTTTTCTACCATCTGCTATCGCTGAACCCTCGTATTTAAGAAACATTCAACGGCAAAATAGGTAGTCCAACTGGCCGACTGGATCGGCACTGAACACTAACTGCGTTTCCTTGAACATACCTTGGTGCCGCGATATCGCTTCCGGGTGTCGCTCTAGGTAGGCGTCAGGTTGTTTGAGGAGAACAAGCATCATTGTGGGGATTCTTTCCCACTGTTGTGTCGGTTAGGGAGCAAATATCTCATTTTCTAGCAACCAACCTTACCGTATAATACACTGGAGCAGTGACCGTGCCTTCTGGCGGCAATTCGGGACCATGTGTAATTGATTGAGCTCTAATTATTAGGACTATCAACGCCATTACGACGACTCTTGAGAAAGGGATAAGGACAGGGACATTATAAACTATAGCATTGCTGATCACTTCTAAAGCTTGGCCTTAACCGCACTACTTCTCGCATCCCAGTCTGCAACTCGTTTCTTCCGGAACTCAGACACCCCAAATACTGACTCTGCATCCGGCTGCATCATCGCCTTGAAAAGAGTCGCAATAGAAATCTGCTGCGTTGCAGTGTTCGGACTTGCCCACCCTACCCTCACCAACTCCTTTGACATCCTTGATCCACCCGGCGATGAACGACGCAGCTGGTGAAGTAAACCATCCAGTTCAGACTCCAAATCAGACAACGTATGTGCCATTGTATGAATGGCCCCGGATGTATGTAGCTCTGAGGCAGGGATTGGCCGGGCAGTCAACATGGCCTTTCTTGTGCGTGGTACACCCCATTCTCTTACCACGTATTTAGAGATGATCGCAGGGCAGAGACCAAGCTTAACCTCGGAGAGTGTAAAGGACGCTGACTCGACACTGATACGTAAGTCGCATGAAAATGCAAGCCCGATACCTCCACCAAAGGCTGGACCGTTGATACAAGCGATCGTCACCTTGGAAGATTTGTCTATCAAGTCAAACAGCTCAAGCAGAGAATTGAACTTTGCCTCGCTGTCACCTCCAAATGGCCCATCACCTTCGGAAAGGTCCATGCCGGTGCAAAAGTATTTACCTTTTGCCGTAATAACGATGCGAGCGATATTATCATCTGCCTCTAGGTCGAGAAAAGCCTGGCGGAGCTCTGCCACCAAAGGCAACGACAATGTGTTCCCTTTCTTAGGCTCATTGAGAACGATTTTGCCATTTGCGCCGGCCTTGAATACCAGAACATGATGCATTCTCTGTACCTCAGACCACTTCATGTTTAGCTTTGGCGCCTTCTTTGCATGGGACTTGCTAGCGATCGCAGATCCGGCGCGGCTGTTGTTGTCTTTCTTTAGGTATTGAGATATCCATGACCCGATTTTGACAAGACCGTCGAGGTCTATACCTGTTTCTATGCCTGCTTGCTGGAATAGATAGGCTACGTCCTCAGTGGCTACGTTGCCTTGTGCTCCAGGAGCGAAAGGGCAACCTCCCAAGCCACCGACGCTGGTATCGAAGGTACGTATTCCAAGCTGATACGCCTCCCACACGTTGGCTAGTGCCTGGCCGTAGGTATCATGAAAATGACCCGCAAGCATGTCAGGCTTGATGCCTTGGGAGAAGAGGTAATCGAGCAGCTTGCGCACATGTGACGGTGTGCCGACCCCTAGTGTATCGCCGAGGCTGATCTGGTAACAACCCATGTCGACGAGGGCTTTGACAGTGTCGTAAACCAGGTTGGGAGCGGTCGGGCCGGTGTAAGGATCGGTAAAAATACATGAAACATAACTAATAGTACTGTAAGTCTAGGTCGAAAACACTTGGGGGAATTGCAGCTATCGCGAGTTATTCGTACCCTCTCACAGACAACCCGTGCGACTTGGCTGCAAATGCTGTTTTTTTCGCACGCTGGAGACCCTCTGCAACGGAGCAGTTGATATTCGCTTTGCTAAACTCCTCGGTAGCGCTCACGAACACAGCGATTTCTCGAATACCATGTTCGACTGCCACCCCTAGGCCCTTGATATTTGGCACAAGCACTGGGAGTCTGAGTTGCGACTGGCTTTGCAACAGTTTCTGGACGACAGGCGAGGACATGACTTGTTGGCAGTCTCGTAACTGTGGGACTGCTCTGGGATTGACAGCTGAAGTGAGCTCGATTCGGTGTAAACCGACATGTTGTAATCTTTTTATCAGCTCTATTTTGACATCGGCCGGTATACTGGTATGAATATTCTGGAGGCCATCTCGAGGACCGACTTCATAGATGTTGACTGCTGCCATGGTCATTGGATGCTGAATCGCGTTCTCAGCGAGGGTTCCAGTAGCTTTTACATGTTGACGGTATTCATATGACTTAAGGCCTTTGTTCAGCTTAGCGTGGTTTTGTTGAACCGAACACGCGGCTTCACGGACCGCGATGTCAACTAAACCCGAGGTAAAATAACCATGGCCATTAAACCCTTCGGCATGTTGCCGGAACTCATCCGAGATTACTTAATCAGTCTATTCACTCCGCACGCTGCCTACCCTGAAGTAAATGGCGCCGTGGGGCAAGCGGAATGTTCCACCAGAAGCCGGCTAAACGGTTGTCTAATTACCAAATCATACTAGAATCTACCTATAGAACCTACAAGACCATTGAGACCGATGAGATATCGAGGTATTAATGTCATTTGGATGTCATAATGAATAATGGTGCGAGCATTTCATGTCCTTGCTCACTTTATGGGCAGATGAGATGATTGGTATGTTGATCCCAGCAGTAACATCAAAGAGTCACTCGAGCAAAAATGAGGTGTTTGAAAAAGAGCAAAACATATTTTCAAATAATAGACATATTTCAAAAGGTGAAACTATCACT
>JABEXW010000452.1:0-40281 GCA_013266185.1 Fusarium sarcochroum | reverse complement strand
TACTAATAATAACTAGAGCATATTACAGGGTAGAGATTGACTAAAGTGCCTAATTTATTTTATCGCCTCTTACCTAAAGTTAGGTAAAGTGTCATTTGTTTACCGACCCACCTGGCTGGTTAAGGGTTGACACAAAGCACCAGAGAAAACACCAAAATACATTTTCATTTTTATAATGCATTTATGATAGTATAGGGAGACGTTCCCTGATGAACATGCTCAAGCACTTACCGAGAGTGTTACTGTGATTGCTTCTAGTTATTGGTTATTTCTGGCTGGTGACCTCTACCGCTTTTCTCTACCAAGGCAAGTCACAGGGCCAGCCAGAGGCAAATTCCAATTTTAGCCCAAAATCATCATCGCTCATCGAGACTCACAATGAGACACCAACTGACCTTGTCAATAGATGTCTCTATTTCAATAGACCGTGACAGGCTCACGTTACTTAACAGAAGCCTATGCTCTTCACTATATAACCTATTGCTCCTCGAATCTCGATGACGGTCCAGTCATGCTGGAATCGTTGCTCTCCTCAGCAGCTTCAGTGTCGTCATAGTAAGATCCGCCTGAGCAGTTCCTGTAAGAGCGATATTGGTAGAGCGACAGTTACCAGAGGGTTCTACGCTCGCCTTTTGGTTGACAAGGTGCAGTCAAAGGGCTCATCACTACCAGATTGCAGAGGATAATCCATCATTCTGCAGCTTCTGCTTGTCGCATCATTGCCATGAGATTCCATCAAGATTTTTTATCTTGAGGTATCCACGGTCACAATTTAGCAGTCGTGGTACATTCCTATTCTTAGGTGAGAGATGTGGATGATGGAGAGATGGATTTCACAGCCACGATCAGTTGTGGCAGTGGAGGTTGTGTCCTTTGAAGTCTGCCTTGTCCAGCCCTACCCGTCCTAGTCCTCTCAAAAGGCTCCCTCCCAGGGCTGCCAGGCACCTCAAGCTGCTCAGTGCAGTGCCTAGGGAGTGCCCATTCGCCTCTTACCGTTCGTCCCGCTCCCGCTTCAGCTTTCTTTAGTAGAGCTGCCCAGTTTTCCCCCATTTTTTGTCTGATCAAATCCATTCTCAGGCGACAGGTGTCCCTTTTCGCTGTATGACTCGACTCCGGTTCACTCTTGTTCCTCGTGGAGTCTGAGACGAGACCAGACGCCATCAGCAGGCCTGTCCTTGACCTGTCCTGACCTGGGCTGAAAGTCGTCTTTTCAACCCACCCAAAGAGATAAACCTCAGCGTGTCCTGTCCTTCTGATATGCTCTGTTCATCCTATTAACCTGCCCCGTAAAAACCGAAGCTGTCTGTCTCTTCTTTTGGTTCCTGCATCTAATTACCTGTACCTACTACTTTTTCTTACCAAACCATTGCTGCATCTACCTGGGTATTTTACCTAGCCACAGCCCACTTCCCCAGCTCCTATTAAACCCTTCCACTTCCCCTCGCTTTCAAAAGTAGCCTACTGGGCCTCGCCTCGTCCCGTACTATCCTCTGCTGAAAGCTTCGCCTCACAAGCGCAGGGCAACTTGGTACCAATTTACAGTCTCAGCCCCTCTTACTCATATCTACCTACACAACCACCACAACACCTCACTTTTCAGCCTGGCGCAACACCGTATCTCGAATACGCAACGTCGCGCGGTTTAGTGTTTCACGTAACAATCAAACAAACTCAATCAAATACGGCCGTACTTTTTGAGCCATCCATTCGTCTACGTTTGGTTGGCTAGTACCAAAGGTACACATTCACTTTTCTAAGGTAGCCTTACTGTCAAGGCTCGCCACTCCACCGCCTTACTTGCTTACCAACATCGGATGGCAAACAGACATAGCCAGCCTCATGGCCGAACCAAGGCTCGGGCTCTCTGAGGCCATCTCAGAAGAGCGTACCGAGCCATTCTCACAGTCCGAAATTGACGCTCGCTTCAAGGGTATCCGCGTTGAGGAGCCGGTCCCTACGACTGACTCCTTCGCCGTCCCGTTAGATGATCTTCATGTTGAAGATCACCACCACAGACAAGGCATCCGCATCCTCTTTCGTCCTCTGGCCAGTTTCCCTAACTCGCGAGCCGTAAGCCCTGGTAGTGATAGTTGCCAGTGGCTCGCTCTCCGCGCAGAGGTTACTTCTACGGAGCAGCCTGAGCACAAAGTTCTGGCTGTGACTCAGACCTCCAAGGATATCAAGTTCTCTGTCCGTATCCCCGGCGAGACTCAGGATTCTTCTCCAAGACCCCCTTTATGGTGTGAGCTATACTATGATCCCGCTAGTGACAAAGTCATCTTCTTGAACAAGTCAGACGTTCCACTTTCTTTGTCGAGTGTGTCGCCGACGCCACTTTCGAGTCCTCCCCTCAGTGCTGCCCACATCATCAATCCGGGGTCAGCCAAGGCTCTGAAACCTGGAACCTGGCGCATTACCGTTCGAGACATTGATGTTATTGATTTTCGAGTACTAGAGAAGCGCCCAGTGACGCTCTATCAGCCACAGCAACCTACTATCGTCGAGGATGTTCCACCAACATCAAGCTCTGCTTATATCAACTCGAGTGGAAAACGGGCCTTGACTCCGGAGTATGACGAGAAGAGGGTGAAACGTCGTGTCTCGGACCCGGACACACCCGGGGACGATGGTGTCATTATGTTCCTCAGGCCTTCCGCAGATCCCCTTGTTTTTTCTCTTCCAAACGGCCGTGAGAGCAAGGAGCTCTCCACGATGAATGGCCATCCTTTATTAGACGCTGAAAGGGGCGATACTGTCGCGGTCCCAGGTGTATGTGAGCTGGACGAGTATCAACTAACTAAGCGGGAGCCGATTGCATCGACATCGTTGTCCGCCGTGTACACAGCAACTCACTCCCATGTACCAGACAACATCGTCACAGTCAAGGTGCTCAAGACGCGCGTTACCAACCCGAACGACAAACCGCTCCTCCACGAGCGGAACGTCATCCGTCAGGCCGATATGTGGCTTCGTGAGTGCAGGAGTCAGGAGGACCTGCAGCACAAGTCTATTGTTCGCTACTACGGCGGTGATGCGCGTTTCTTGTCCCTTTACATGGAGCATGTCGACGCCAAGGATCTCACTGCCGCGCCTAGATGGAGAAACAAGGCCAACGATGAGTTTCTTGGTGATAGGAGCGACGCCACCAGGATTTTGGCAGATATTGCCGGCGCTCTCAACTATATTCATGGCCGCAAACTGGTGCATAATGACATCAAACCCGCCAATATCCTTTACTCACCAGAGCGAGGTGCTGTCCTCTGTGACTTTGGTCTCTCGAGTCTGGCCGCCAATTCACCGACGACTGGCGGAACACCGTACTATATCCCTCCAGAGTTCATTGGGCGCAAGCAACGCGGACCTGCGTCTGACGTCTGGGCTCTTGGTGTCACAATGTTATATGTGTTGCGCAAAATATCATTCCCCGACTCTCGCGCTCGTCGGCAACACCCTCGACCTCTGTATTGGCTAATTGCCGGGGTGAACAGTCCAAACACGCCGCACAAGCAGCATGGAAATGGTCAACCCGCCATAATCCAGATGCGAGACTGGCTCACTGAGATCTTCGAGGCGAGGGAGAAACTCAATTCCAAGGATCGACTCGAGCGGATCATTATGGAAATGCTATATCCTAACCCCAACCAGCGCATCACCATGGCCAAGGTGTTGCAAGAGTTGGCTATCGAACAAGTCGCGGTTGCTGCAGGATGAAGTCACACAAGGACCAGAGCAACTGCTTAGCAACAACGTTTTTGACTGAAGGGCTTTCGCGAGAATAATTACTTTCTTCATTTATTTTCCAGGACCGGAGTTTTGGTTTTGGACATGTTTCAGTGTTACGTGCCGGATATATACGAGTTGGAGGGTAAGTAAACAAACGTTCCTCAATGAATTACGCTCGCTAACCAACTCAGATTGGATATACCCCGTTAATGATTACAGACGTTATATATTGTTTATTGTTTTAGCATATCTGATAATGGGACATTGTTTTGCATGTATCCTAGATTATGGAAGGCTGTTCACATTCTATCATGACTGTCGATTACTCTTCAACACATTTGTATCATCCCATCAAGCACACCCATCTATCTATAGGCTGAATCCCATCACAAAAGCGGCGGCAAGACATACGACAGAGGTTAAAGCCACCTTGTTCACGCCCAGAATACCTGCCGCGTTGTCATCGTTACCGCCCTGCCCTTGTGAGGAGGAAGAGTTGGAAGCGCTCTCCTCCTCCGTTCCGTTGCCCTTCTGCGCCTTGATCGTGACATACTCCACATCACCGGTGCGATTGCTGGGTCCCTTTGCCTTCTCCTTGAAGCGAATGTCTGCACAGTTGTAAAGCGCGTTACCAGTGTCGCCAATGGTGACGACCTGAATGCTAGCTAGGTCACCATCAGAGGGTTGAACATCTGAGGGCAGCGCAAGCTCTTCAATGAAGAGGGTGCCTGGGTTGGTAGCATTGAGGAACTGAGGCGTGAGGGAAACGTTGAAGTTGGTCGTGTTCTCGCCGAGGCCGAGGTTGACGAAGATGTAGGTCCAATCGTGGTGAAGATCGAGCGTAAGAGCGCCACCTTCGAGGGGCCAGTCGGTAAGGTTCTTCTTGTTGTAGTCGACGCCAGCACCTAGTGTTTGTTAGGAGAGCACAAAGTAGAGCACAAGGTATAGAGATACGCACAAGGGTATGTCCACTGGCTGTAGCGGTCCTCGTTCTCTTCAGAGAGAGTGTCAGCTCGCCAAGCAGGGAAGACGAGACCGAAGTGGGCAGAGACAGCCTGGACAGTAGCCAGGCTGAGGAGTGTCTTGAAGGCCATCATCTTGAAGATCGAGGTGACGAGTGTCTGTAAGCAGAGACGAAGGTGAGGGACAACGAATGTAAAGTTTCCATGGTCACGGGCGCTTCAGCGGACTTTATAGGCAGAAAGAAGCAGTATCTCATTCCAGGGTCCAGATCATGCAGCCAAGCTCAAGGAGCTCTCAATTGACTCTTGATATGGAAGCTGCTCAGTACCAGGCAGTTATTGACTTAGCGTGAGTCAGTTTCGCAGGGTTGTGGCTGACCTTGCGTGGTTCCTCCTGTTGTGTCACTGGCAGGTTCATCGTAGAGGCGCTCCGGCCCCTCCCCCGGGCATTCGGAGCCAAGTGTTAAAGTTGACAGAGCGGGTGGCCGGTTGAGGGCCGGCCGTTACCACGGAGCACGATAGCTTTGTGGATTGCAAGTAGTAACCCCAATCTATCTACTCAACTCATCAAGCCATCATCATCAAATCTTATAAACTCTAATTCTCTTCTACAGTACGTATAAGAACAACCTTTACTTGCACATACAACTCGGAGTACAATGTGGAATTCTCACTTGCCTATCATTGCAATTGTCCAAAAAGGGTGAGCCCATGCGGGGGGCTGAAGCCAGAGCGAGTTTGAGACGATAATAAACTTGCTCAAATGGCCGCAACAACCTCCTATTGGACAATGCCGCTGTTGCGCCTTCTAATACTTGAAGACGTGAAAATTAACTCATTTTTTACTAATGAAGCTCTCTTATCGGTCTGGGGCTAGCGGTGAGAGTAGTGATATCTAAGTACTTTAAGCTTAAGTGGTGGTGGTTAGTGTGGTGATTGTCAATGCAGGGTAAGTTGACTAGGTGAGTTAATGAAGCTCACTCAACATCTAGTCACTGTAGAATATAATTAAGAAGGTCTACGAATAGAGATCAGATTCTTTGTAAGCCACGTGAGAAAAGAATTGTAAAATCGAAACCCTTGTCATTTTTGTCCTTGTTGTTGGGTATTGTGTGGAACTCTCAATTCTGGTTTAGATGAACGGTCAGATCCCAAAAGGTTGACGGAAAACAGCTGTCACAGTCATGGGGAAAAACTAACCAGTTTCAACATCAGCCTCGCTCATCCTTCATCAATAGTAATATTTAATAACCTCTGAAACATTATACAACCTAGCTTCAGAACGTCATTTCTGCGGTGACAGACGGAACAACACCAGCAAAATCACAGTGTTGCTTATACCAGTATTTATGCAACTTTATGTGTTTTTAGCTTAACAGTTCATCACAGTTTCATAAAAACCAATTTTCTGTCACAGATTTTAATTGGCTGACTGGAAAGCACTAAATTTATGAAGCATTGTTCAAGTCTACTGACATGAGTTATGAATTATTCGAATGGTCTTGCCATGACCGTTCAAGTTAACGACCAGGGAAGGCCCACCTAAAGGTGTAAGTCAGCCTACAACCCAGGTCCAGGCATGGAATGATGGCGTCAAATCGCCGTTGACTCCCGAGCGTTTAAAGTTGTAAAGCTCAATAACTATCAGTGGAAATAATGTTGAACCAAGATGTCGCGTATTATGTGACAAAACAACATCTTTTTATTACACGGTCGGATTTCTGCTCATAAACCGTGGTGCTTAAACAAAGTACATGTCACGTGCTACAAGTACCGCTGTCTGATAAGATTTTCCTGTAAATGGATCCACTTTTTGACGATAAGATCAGTGCTTCATTGATGCTTCAACCTCTAACTCGACTTCTCCCTTTACTACGGCACAGCATCTACAATAACAATAACCATGGATCCTGGGCGTAGAGCCATGATCTCGGGAGGAAGATCCCCTAGCCGACGAGATGTGACCTCTCCTAGACTCGATCCGATCAACCGAATTACAAAATCCACCAAACCGACCGCTTCCAAGGTCAACCCAAAGTACTTGACCCAAGACGAACAGTCACGACAATTCGTTGCCGACGAGGACAAGTTTGTACTGAAACAATCAAAAAAGAAGGCGGATATTAGAATTCGAGAGGGTCGTGCGAAACCCATCGACTATCTGGCATTCAACCTGAGATATATCGACACAGACCGCGACGTATTCGAGGATGATGACGCCGATTTCGAGATTGATATTCCTACGCCTAGAGACGTTGTCGCATCGCTTGATGGAGAGCAAATCGCCGAGCTGGACTCTGATATTGCCTCTTATCACGTGCTTGAAACCAATGCGACGAACCGCGAATACTGGAAAGCGCTTCAGACTCTCTGTGCGGATAGAAAGGCCAAATTAGATCCACACGGCCATGAACGGAGGGTTGTGAGCAGTGTTTCGGATGACATTGACAAGATTCTCGCCCCCAAGACGCATGACCAGTTGGAAGCTCTTGAAAAGCAAATCAAGGCCAAGCTACAGTCCAACGAGGACATCGACACGGATTACTGGGAACAGTTACTTCGAAGCCTTCGGGTATGGAAAGCTCGTGCCAAGCTAAGCCAGGTATACGAGGCAATCAAGGAGACTCGTTTCAACCAACTCAAGGAGCGTGATCCAGCCAAAGCAAATGCGTTGGGCCAGTCGACTTCTGCCTCCAAGGTGACATTTGGTTCACAGCCAGTGGCCTCAGCCTCAGCTTCTTCAGGCGCAACGGCGACCCCGGCAGCTGTTTCATCCTCCAGCCATGCGGACAGATCTGCCCCGCCTGGCACTGAACGCTTTTCTCAGGCCGACAATGAGGACTTTTCACAGGCCACCAAAGCACTGTATGACCGTGAGGTTGCTCGGGGTGTTGATGAAAACGAAGAGATTTTCACAAGTGAAGAGACAGTCACCTCCTCTAAGCCGCAATGGGCAGACAAATATAGGCCTCGAAAGCCACGTTATTTCAACCGTGTGCAAATGGGCTACGACTGGAACAAATACAACCAGACCCACTACGATCATGATAACCCACCGCCCAAGGTTGTCCAGGGCTACAAGTTCAACATATTTTACCCAGAGCTCATCGACAAGACAAAGGCGCCAACATTCAAGATCATTCGAGAACATGGCCGCAGGCGTGGAGAATCGTTTGCCGCTGCTGGTGAGGAGGACACGTGCCTGATCCGGTTCATTGCAGGCCCTCCATACGAGGATATTGCGTTTCGTATTGTCGACCGAGAATGGGATTACAGCGCCAAGAAAGATCGAGGCTTCAAAAGCTCCTTTGACAAGGTATGTTCATCTCCCCTCATCTCGCCGCCCTTCACGTGGCGAGGAAAAACCTCTGCTTCCGCACTGGCTGCCCTGAGTTCGTACTGTGGTAACGGCTTTGGCCGTTGGGCGAGCTGCACTTTATGCAACCTAGACCCAGTCCACCACGTTGATGGCAGTTGTTTAGGCCCATGTCTTCAAACGCATCCCCTCCATTACACGCTTAGGAACCTATGGACTAATCTTGCACACTAAACAGGGGATTTTACAACTGCACTTTCAGTTCAAAAAGGTATGCATACAAAAATGCTTCTGTTGGTCCAGCCCGATCCATGAGACTGACGTGCTGCTTCTAGATCTATTACAGGAAGTAGAACCGGGCATCAATGCCCCTTTGCTTTCTTGCCACGAGCTGCTTCGGGCCTCGCCTAGTTCGAGCAAACCTAAGAGTTCAACAAATGCAGAGGAAGCCAGGTTTCCCTCTCACCATCCCGTCATGTTTGAGCGCGGAAAAGGGAAAGAGTGCAAGTTTTCAAATGGGAGGGTGACTTACTCCGCACAGTCTGATAACGATTGCAGCGTGATGGCTGTTTATAGCTTTCGACATG
Organism: Fusarium sarcochroum; assembly: GCA_013266185.1. Classification (NCBI taxonomy): domain Eukaryota; kingdom Fungi; phylum Ascomycota; class Sordariomycetes; order Hypocreales; family Nectriaceae; genus Fusarium; species Fusarium sarcochroum. The sequence continues at coordinate 31,693 of JABEXW010000452.1, read as the reverse complement.
TGCCCCGTTCGGCTGATGTCTGTTGATTCGCCCCTGTACTACCTTTCTAGGTATTCTATTTCGATACGTCAAAACAGCTATGAAATCATATCTTATGCCCTTGCATCATCGGCGCATCCTTAATAGGCGGAGTGGAAGGTCAAGCATGCAGCATCGATGAATAGATTGGCGCAAGCACCACTACGAACTTGGCGGGCAAACCGGGGTCATTAGGCCTGCTGCATCTGAAGGCTTCTGGAAGGCTGTCATTCACAACCTTCACAACCTTCACGGACCGCATGTCGAACAGATAGCACCAAATCGCTCGGGCATCTTGCGTTTATGTGTTTTAAGGGAGGATTCTGCGTGAGATATGAGCAATCAACAATATGACAAGAGGATTGGTGCAGTGGCCACCAGTCGGAACAGCTGCTTCAACATGATGCCTTAACCCTCAACTCTCAGTCGGGTACCCGATGATGAAGTTTCGAAAGATTGTTCCATACCTATTCTTTGATGCATCGGTCCGCAGTGCAGTGGTGATTTATGCTTCAGCAATCTTCTGGCGGATTCTCCGGTAGCTTCCATGCTGATCCACAACAGCAACAGATGGAAAACGGAGATTCAAACGGGACGGGCATCGGCCGATGCATTGATTGGTGTTCTGATTGGTATCCCGATTGGTGTCCCGATTGGTATCGTCTGAAATGCAAGGTGCCGTTTGAGACGTATACGTCCCGCGATAGCCCCGTTGATGAGAGTACAAGCCGGCTGAGCTACCGTCAAGTGACTTGAGGCCGGTTTGGTAATATGTACCATGTAGGGTGTGATGCTTCTCGGTCCCGACACCAGACTTGCTAGATGAGACCGGGACGTTGACAGAGGAGAAAGAAGATTTGGCGATACGCAAAGGGGCATGGAACACAAGGCTTGCCGGACCGGTCCAACGAACAACGGCATATTTCTTCTTAGAGTCTGTTGCAATGTTGTACCTACAGCTCTGGACCTTGGATCAGGGCCTGGGACTATTTCCTTCCTGAGGCGCAATTAAGTACTTGCAGCCCATCCTTGCAAGGTTACTCCACCCAAGCATTTACTGGACATACATATCTGGCGGCAGTTTTCAAGACCAGGGTATGCGGATGTATGTACATCATGGTGTGTGAGGTAACAAGACAGTATCTGTTGAGCCATATTAATCCTCTGACAGGGCTCACAGACGTTACTGAAGCCAGAGAAGCAGCAGGCTCCCCAGTGGGAACTCGTTTGCGCGTCCAACGTCCTCCATACTTGTATCTGATGGCCGCACATAACACACACAAGCACAGGCACACACATACACAAATGCATGTTAGTAGGATGGCTTGCCGTGATGAGCCACCCCTAGGGGTGGCTGACATATGACGACCCCGTCCGTTTCCCTTGTATGCTACGGACCACGGGCCTAGTTCAATGGCTTACTAGGCGCTTGTTGGTCCATCTTGTCTTTTTGACTTGGCTCACCCCCCCAGCCTTGTCTACGATCTTGGGGTCCATAGCTTCGACAGTTATGAAGGAGGATCTAGACCTAAGACTTCTGAATCTGTCAACGGGCATTTGTTTATCAACGGATCGCCGTCTAAACGAAGCCGTTGTCCAAGAGCCAGCCCTGCAACTCCACGCCCTACCCCAAACGAGCGGGAGGAGGCACAAGCGTCTTCGCTTCGGCATCAAATATCGCCATCTCTCCTATCCCCCCGTCCTTGTCCCATTGTGCCTATTGTAACGTTCTGCTATCTCCCGCTCTCTCCCTCCATTCTTCGTCTCATACATCTACCTTTTCCTCGCTTCCCATTACTTGGTACATGAGTCAAGAAAATCTCCTTGTCCCGAGAACACTATCAAACCACCACGAGACCTATTGTGCTGCCTTCCAAACAGCGTCCTTGACTTCACCAAAGGTCGCCATGGATCCACCGTATCCTAATGGCGGACAACCTTCCAGCTACACGAATGTTCTTCCCGGTCACGGGCAACAATCACCCTGCGTGTCAGAGCTCACCGGTATGGAGTCATACTATGCCCTCTCTTCGGGTCCTCAAGAGCAGCCACCTCATCTATCATCAACTTGCCCGCTACCTAGAGGCTCGACCCTGTCACAGCAACAGGAGAACCAGCAACAGCAGCCACATCCGGCTCTTAATGCGACTGCGTACACTTCCATGGCCTCAAGCTTTCACTATCCGCCTCGAAGTCATCATCAAGTCTGGCCTTCACCTCCGCCAGGTCCCGACGATTATGACAACTACTCCTATCAAAGTTCTCCAAGCAGTGGTAGCGCCCCAATGAGCTGTTACAACCCTTCACCTATCTCGCCAAGAACGTGGTCGTCGCCAGACTTTCCTCTCCCCCAACCGTCGGATTCGCTCCATCAGCAGAGCCAACAGAATTCGTTCAAGAATCTTCGGATTTGCACTCCAACATCAACCGAAGGATATTCCGCCAGAGGCCCTCGGGTGCTGACGCCTTTCACAGGCGGTAGTATGAACCAGGGCCTTGACAACGAAATTGACGGTTTGTCGTATAGCTACTCGCCTGCAACAATCCCAAGCTCATCGGCTGGAGCGTTGTCCTGCACCAGCTCCCCGCAAGAGCCTCTGCTCGGCACCCCGATGCACATGGAGACTCGACAGGAATCGCCAACAGGCGAACCAGAGTACCGTGCGAGCACAGAGGGGCAGCTGGGAGCCAGAGAGTTAAAAGGCGCGGCCGTTGGCGCTAAGTCTGAGGAACCATACGCCAAGCTCCTCTACCGAGCTCTTATGAGCGCTCCGGATCATGCCATGACTCTACAAGAGATTTATCAGTGGTTTCGTGAAAACACTGACAAGGATCTCAAGAAGGACAAAACAGAGAAGAGACCAGGCAAAAATGCCGAAGGTTGGCAGAATAGCATCCGCCACAACCTGAGTATGAACAAGGTACGTCGAAAGAAAAAAAAGCCCCGAGCGATGCGCTCTCCAGATTTTCCTTCTCAGATCTCGCTTCCATACCCCCCTGCAGACCGGGGTATATCATGCGGCATAAGCATATGTACATGGGCCAACGCTTTCGGGGATTTGGACGAATCATGCTAGAAGAGTTTCCTCGAAACGGGCGCCCCAAGGCTGACAGTGGATCTTGATCGCAGGCTTTTGTCAAACGAGAACACAAGGAGACATCAGACACAGCAGAGCAGGTCTCAGCAAAAGCGGGTGATGCCAAGAAGCCGACAGAATGGATGTTGGAGGATTGGGCTGTCCGGAATGGAGTGCAGAGCACAACAAAATACCGAGCCAAGGACGCGACACGCCGAGCAATAGGATCCAAAGTTCGCCACCACCCGTATGATCACGGATTTTCACAGCATGGCAGCCCAATCTCTACCAAGGGAACTCCTGGTCGAAAGGGAGATTGCTCAACGAACAAATTGAGATTGCGCGGCCGCCATTACGTCCATGAGACGAACATGCCACCAACGTCCCACCATATCATGGCCCACCCGCATCCCGTTCGGCGGACGACAACGATGCCAGGAATGTATCAGTCACAGCAGGCCTACGAGGACATGATGATGCCACGGATCGAGAGACTGCCACAAACGGCTATCAAGCAAGAGAACAACTCGCCTATGACACCTGATTCGAGTGGACACGAAGCGTTTGGTTTCATGCTTCCAGAGCCGAGCCTAATACACGCGCATGCAGCCAGCTCTAGCGCCAGCAACAACCACGGTACTACTGCGTATGCGCTCCCTAGTGGCACCCAAAACATGTATGTTGGACCATCTCCGTGCGAATTCCCGTATGGCGTGGCCGACGTCACAGGCGTCTATCAAGGCGGCGGTCACCATGCTACTAGCGGCGGAGTCAACGAGCGCCTCATGGGGATCGGCCCTAACGCGGTTTACAACTGGCACAGTCAGGGACTCTGAAATGCTCCGCCTGGCAGGCCTTAGTTCCTCCGCCACAAGGTCACATTGAATGTATCGTTGGCGGTCAATCCGAAAAGGACGGACGAAGAAAGCTACAGAAGGAGTAATCGGCATTACAAACACCGCCCGTCACCAAAAAAGAAAAGAAACGAAAAAAAAAAAAAAAAAAAAAAACAAAAAAAAAAAAAAAAAACAAGAGAGGAGGAGTCAAGTTACGGATGCAGCAGCCAGCTTACCGCGAGAACCGCGTGTGAAAAAAGAGGGGCTAAATGGTTCTGGAAAGAAGCAAGTCGACTTCTTTCATGACGGAGACCGGCCGTAAGATGGCCGCAGTTTCAACAGACAGGGGACGTTGAATTGGGCAGGGGCTGAAGCAGAACCAGCACCAACACACACTTTGCATACTTCACGTTGGCTCTCTTGGACGAGATGGCTTAACCCCACACAGACCCCGGAGGTCGCGACGGATCACAATCATCCGAACAGGGTTAATCAACGTGGACAGCATAGACTCGCGGTCATGGGTTGAGCACGAAGCGCCGAGGCTGGCTGGTTGAACATGGTTGCTGTGTAGCTGGACTTGGCATCTCGAGCGGGGGTCACAGAGACGGAGACATGGCGGAGAGTCCTGTCTTCTGTTGATCCCATGGATGGTTATCATATTCAGCATGTGTCACTACCTACAGGGAGTATTTTGCTGCGACTTTGAGGTCGTGACGGCGCAAAAGCGAGGCCAAAGTTGAGGGCTCTGGGCTAGACCGTGGCAAAGGGAAGAAAAAAGCTCAGGCTTGAGCTTGGACTGACCTTGGTTGGGCATTATTGTCATTTTCTTTTTTGTCCTGTTTTTGGGAGGGTTTTGGATCTTGTCTAGACGATGCGCTCCATCTTTCGCTCCCCGAGGACCGACAAGAGGCATCATTATTATTTGGTTGACGACACTGGGGATGGATGATGAGCGAAACATTCTCCTTCAAAGCGTGTTAGTGTCTTTTTCTATCATCACAATTGGCCCGATTTCTCTTTTCATGTATCTCTATCATCCATGTCATGACCTCAATCATCTTTTACACTTGAGACGCAAGCATCTTTACCTCTTTTACTCCAGTACTCTTCCATACCGCATCCGGCACCGGTACCAGTACCAATACTAACAGCATCGATCATCACCGCCTTTCTTATTACCACCATGAATACTAGGTCCTGCACCCTATTCTGGGATGTTTTCTCACGCTCAAGATGGCCGGATATGGGTAATCACCAATTAAAAAAAAAACCTGACAGAGGGGATCTATAAGAGAGAGTTTGGCACGACTCATACATAGTATTGGTAGACCCGAAAGAAGAAGAATACAATAAAACTCTAAATACTTTTGGCAATTCTCACTGTGAAAATCGTCTAGACTTGGCTTCGTGAGTCGATCGACTCATATTGTGAGCTTGGACGATTGGCCTGGCCGTGATCTTGCATGGGGATCTTGTACAGTAGCTGGAAATCGCAATTTGTGAGCCCAGAACACTGCGCCTTGCCTTGCTTCCCCCCTCAACCCTGTTACTCATTGCCCTGTGCTCAGCTTTTCGTAAATACGAATGACAGAGAAGCAGGGTTCATGAGGCCATTGTTGGGCATATGGACTATATCATTGGTTACCACTCTGTCGGGTCAGCTGAACCAACAGGAAAGCATCCGGCTGCCCCTCTTCTGCTCTTTATCCTCGGCCCATGTCTTGACACTTCTCTCTATCGTGCGTGCTGAACTGCGCTATCCTTGTTGTGGGAGGAGGCCGGGCATAGACCTGGTTGGCGTGATCGCCAGGAGGTATACCGTATGACACTGGCGTCAAGGGTGTTTCCTTAAGCAGTAACTTGTTGAGAATGGATAGAATTGTGAAGGGATAGCCTTGAAACACAGATCTTTTAATTTGGAGGGGAGGATGGCTTCTAACAAGGCGTCATCAAGATCAACAAAAGACATGGAAGTCATGTCCTCGGTGCCAGGGCCGAACGGGCCGCAAAAAGGCAAGCAAGCATCGCCGCCCAGCGCGGGCCGTTGCTTTGCGCTTCCTACAAGAAACACTGTAGAAAAAGAAGTGCAACCACTACACCACGTTTGTTAGGTTTCAAATGTCTGCCGAGTATTATTAGAAGCTTGGTTGGGCTCACGACAAGATCAGCCACAGTTTGGATGCCCTGTCAAGCCTCGTCATGTGCCCCGTCCCACATGGTTATCGGTCTTTCTTTTCAACTTTCTTTTTCTTCAGCATCCTTGACTCTACCAACAGAGCAATTTGAAGCCATTGCCTCAGCCCAGCCCAGTCATTGACGGTTGGTGGTGTGGAGACTGGTCACTAATCAGAATACTTTAACATGTCGTCGATACCTCTGTTCTGTCGATTGCGGGCTCACATTTCAGGCGCTGGAAGAGCCAACAACGTCCCAAGCATCTGGTCACTGCAGTGACACAAGATTCGATGGAACTTATGCAGAGTCCTAGATGTAGCAAGAACAAGAGGAAAAAGGTCCGTCGATTGAATACAACACAATCCACAACTTGATAGTGGAGGTTATTAAACTTGACAGTAGCGGCCACTCGTTATAAGTGGGCGCTTTTGACACTTTGACAGCTTAAACTGCCTCGAGACCAACCAGGAACGGGCCGGGCGATGGTCGTCATGGTTTGACCAGAGGTTTTTGGGCCAAGTCCATGTTATTTCCACCTTCACACCCTTTCATCCTCAGCTTCGTAGCATGGAGCTCGAATAGGCAGGAAAAAGTAAAACGCCCCTACATCTGGTGTGTATGCCGATATGCTTCACCGTTAGACTAGAGCCAACAATGACAATAGAGACAAGGTGAGATCAACGGTTAGCGGCGCTGGGCAGATGTCTATCTTGTTTAGTGCTTTCTGCAGCTTGACTAGTAAGGCACTAGAAGCCAAGGAACGTGCAGCAAGAAATGACATTTCCATGCTACAGTAGAGAGTAGGTAGAAGGTAGAGTTGTGCCTTGAAACAAGGGGAATTGGCGCGGGGAAGGTCGGCTATGAATGCAATGCATGGGTGGATACTACTCTGCTGACCGTTTGAACCTTGGTCCATTTACGCTTATTCTTGTCTTTCTGTTGCCAAACGCGAGATACAGTAAACAACCGTTTGTATACGCTACTACTGTATCTTGATCTAATCTTGGGCTTGCAGGCTGGCTTACTCAATTCCATGTCCAAGTTCGCATTGCTGTCGTGATGTACTGCATGCACAATGCGATTGGGTAGCGGCCGTCACAGGGACATGGAGATTGCGTAGACGGTCAGCTTTGGGGGTCGCAGTCAAAGCACGAGATAGAATCGAATTCCCATCTCTCATGTACCCTGAGTCTGTAATGTCATTTTGCGCCCTGAGAAGCCACCATGTATATGCTTCCACCAACAAACGCATGAAACCTCGTGTCTGTCACCAACATCACACATGCCAGCTGCCCTGCACCACCTCGAATCCGGACGAATTTGGCTCCGCTCTCGATCTGATTTCAACCTTCCAGCATGGGATAGCTGCGAATCATGAATTGTGGATGACAGCTGTCATGCAAACCAAGAAGAGCTCGACAATACATAAAGTAGTCTACATAAACCATGTGCAATAAATACAAGGTGTAGTGACTTATCCTGGCGTAACCGGGGAACCTGGTTCAAGAGACAGGTAACATGCAGCACTGCACTGACTGATAATCCCAGCTGGCTAATCGTCGATCCTCGTGCCCTGGTGCCCTGTGCCGTCCTCTAATTCGGAGAGAATCGTCCAGTCTTGTTGAGTTGTATTAATTGGCCCTCGGACTTATCATCCGTAACCCGGTACCTGGTGCGATCCAACAAGCATTTCGCAGCCACTTGATCCACTATCGAGATACTATCACGATCTAAACAGATTCGACTACTAGATCGCGACAACCTTTGCCTTGCTGAAATCGTACAAAGTGCGCAACCAACAACTCATTCACCCAGCCCATGCACCGCACCACTCGTTCGTTCATTGGATCATGACAGTGTGTTTTCCAGAATGATAACTAGAGTCAAGAGATAATCCACAATCGATCATCATGACTCGAGAGCCGCTGTTGTCATACTGCATCTGCATACTGGTACAGTAAGGCGCTGCCGATCTCTATAATTGAGAGTGTTTTAAAAGGCCATCTGAAAAGTGTACCTGCTCGTAATAGAGAGAGCAACTGGCACAAGTAGCGTCATTGGGCCAAAGATAAGCTGTGCTCTCAACGTTGTGGTGCTAGTGACATCTTCCCTTGTCAGCCCTGTCGATATTGCAGTCGATATGATTCAACCCTTCCATCACTAAACCCATCGTGTAACAATTTCTTGTTTTCTCAAGCACAGGCAATATGAGCGACGGAACATCCTGCCCCCCCCCCTCTCTCTCCATCTCTCTTCGCAAGTCACTCTCGTCGCAAGGACCCTTGGTCGGTTAGCTCTCACTCAACTTTAGGGCGTGTATTGTTGATCCTTGCAAAAGACCCTTGCTGCAGGGAATTTCGCAATGCCACATTGACATGGACCTCGGAGCTCTGTTGGTTGTCCCTAGACACACTCCTCGCGGCGTTTCTTGGCAACTGCGCTAATCCATCAGCCTGAGATAGAGGATCCACCCTTAAGTACCACAACCTCGCTTTTTCGATGCGATGCATTGCCGTTGTGTACGACTACCCCGTGGCATGTGGTGTATGAGGTTAAAGCCGGATCCAATCAACAGCGGCAGGGCATCCAAGGCAGTCCCTCGATTGTAACACAATGTCCTAGCATCTCTTCCACGACAGCGAATCAAGTAGACGCAACATGACCAAGTCTGGCAGTTCTTGACAACGAGGTGCCCCGAAACTTGAAGGAGTGTCTTCAGCACCTCTCCAGCCGTACGCCATAGAGCGCCTCGTCAAGCCTCAATCGTACGATTGTTATGACTTCGGACATTGTGAACTTGGACCATGCAATTGACCGCAAGATCATACCTGCGTTTACAGCGCCGTTTGGTTGTAGGAGGTCATGCCGTCCTGTGTCAATTCAACAGAAAGACAACGCTGAGGGGATGAAAGTTGTTGTTTCGCAAAAAGGGCGGGGAATGAATAAGCGCCCCATGTTCAGGGCACTTCGTTGTCCTGATTGAGCCTAACACGGTATGTTGAGCATCTCAGCTGTAGGTGAGAGGGTCCAGGTTAGATAGAAGAGCCACACAGCACCTCAAAAGAACCACTGGGGAATGGTATAGTTCCGTGAAGATGGTCCTGTTTCTGAGGAACGTCCAGCGATCCAGTGGGTCAAGTATTTGTTTGAATCCAGGATCATCTCAGTGATGGGCCAGTATGTCAAACAATAGTTTAGGGCTTCTTGGGTTCGTACGGGGGACTCTGACAACAAAGACACCAAGACGACCAATGGAGCTTCTGTCATGTGCTGGATGAAGTGCACACACTGGAATTTTGCCATATCGAAGGACGTTATGTAGTCCTGACACCAGTTTCTTAAACTCCTCAGAGTTATCAAAGACCCTTATTTAGAGAGCTATACTGGGGTGGACATACTCGAAGATTCTGCCGAGATTGTCGGCATGAACGATGTTAGGCTTCACACAGGGACAATCAATTGGGTTATGTGTCAGTCCTTGTGGTTTCACCGAATCTGGTCTCGCTCGGCGTACACGGCATGAACACCTGAGGGTACATGAGATGACGTTCTGTGCTGCCAGATGTCTGTAGCGCAGTTTCGTAATCTACTTGTCTGGCGTGTAGGAAGCTCCTTTACTGAGCATCCTTTCAATCTTTGGCCCAAGTCTGGGTGAGGAAGTATTGTGATAGCGGGGGTAAGAGGTGTAGCACCCGGGGTTCAAATGAGACTTGGACTCAATCGAATGTTGAGGGTACCTCGAATGACTTCACTCGTACACGAAGGTGCAGGCCTCGTAACTTCAAGCCTCTTGAGGTATTATTGCTGGGTGACTTGTCATAACGACCTCCAAACGCTTGGATATAGGTTCCCTAAGTTACATTAGGGAACTGAGAGGAGCTTCGCGTTACTCAGATATCCCAGGCCGAGGTTTTCAACAGTGGGATGCTTGGAGTCCAGGTCTGTCCCGTCAGAACTTGGAGGACGACCAAGTTAAAATCTTCGTTTCTTCTTGGCGGGTCCAGCTGCCGCCTTCTTCTCAAGTTCCCTTTTGAGTTCTTCTCGCCTTCGGTCCGCCCTTTCCTGCGATGTTTCTCTAGGTTTCGACTCTGCTGTGACCTCATTTGCAGTAGATCGGCCACGTCGACTGCCTTCATCGGCTAATAGTCTTGCTTCATCCTTATCGCCATTGTGTTTCCCAATAACGCCTAGTTTCTTAGAAGGATGATGTGGGACTGCTGCCGTGCTAGATTCAGCTGCCTCGAGATCAATAGGTGGCAAGTCTGTTTTACCTGGCTGCTTTGCTCTAGCCCCTCCTATACGCCCGAGGCCGCTCTTCTTTGCTGCAGGCCCTGGCTGAGAAGAAGAAGATGAAGAAGAAGATGGATCTCCGGCTGGAAGCGAGATCGTGACACCATCGTCTTCTGCCTCGGATGCCGTCTCCGAGTCGTCTTTTTGAGTTAACGGCTTTGTCTTCGGTTGAGGCTGTACATGATCAGGAGAAACTGGCGGAGTTGACTGCTTCTTTCGGCCCAGTGCCCCCAGTCGGCGAACCGGCTTATCTGTCTTGTGCGTCTGGGGGGCAGGTGATATGCCTTTTGTCGAAGCCATCGATTCATCATCTCCCTCTGTAGATGCATCGTCGGCAGCCGGTTTGTCCTTTGCGTCTGTTGATCTCCCTTTAGACAAGAGATGCGGGGGTGTAGACTGGACTTGGAAATCGTCGTCATCATCTTCGACATGACTAGTCTCCGTGTCTTTAGGTGGTGGGGATTTATCTTTCGGAAGAGCTGCCTTTTGTTGAGGTTGACGTGCAGTAGAGGATGCGCCTTCGAAATCCTGCCACCATTGGTCTAGTTGAGGTGACCCAGTGCTTTCTGTCATCGGCTCAAATTGTAATCCTTCACTTGCAAACACCGTTTGTACCAATGACTCTGTATCGTTTGGTGTGTCTTCTTTGTACGCGAGATCAGACTTCCAGCGACGTTGGTCAAAGGGGGCGAGACCAGGCACTTTATCCGCCGCAGTAGCTCTAGAAACCTTCTTTTTCCCAGAAAGAGCGTTGAAAACATGCTCCGTGCCTGTTCCCATGGCTTCCAATTTGTCCAACAGCTTCGTGAGAACCGCGTCCTTGTGCCCCAAAGTTCGGATCAGAGATTCGATCTCGAGGTTTTTGGTGTGATGTGCCTGAATCAGAGGGAGCACCAGATTCGTTGCTGTATTGCATGCTGGTAACTTCTTCAGGTACATGGGCCACTTGAGCGGTTGTAATCCGGCAAGTTCACAAGTTATGTGTAAAGTGAGGTCATCGTCAGACTTGGGATCCCGCTCCAAGCGAAGGCTCGTCTCGTCGTGGCCTGGCTGAGAAGCATTTAAAGCAGTGTTGAGGCTGGTCAAGAACTTGACCATATTATCTGGAGTATCACTAGGATCGATGCTAGTGTTTTCGCTCCAGCCTCTCATGAAAATGGCCTTGCGGTCGAGGGTCTCAGCCCACATATTAGCCATATCAGTTATGTGAACAGTGTACGCCGCCGTGTCTGTATCAAACGAAACTAGTAGGGCGGGTAGGCCAGGTGAAGAGTGAAGCGGCAAGGACCGCCAGGACTTGGTTTGGGACATGTCTGGCAGTGGAATAAAGGGATAGTGCTGAGGCCAGCCGAAAATCTCGTCGAACACGTGGATCGAGGCAGTAATGCTGTCTCCTGAAGATATGCCCTGAAAGACTGAGACAGGGGGAAGACAGAGTGCGGGTTGGAAGAATAGTCCAAGGATCTTATCAGATGAGAAAATAGAAGTGGGTGCGTCGAGGGGAGGGTGTACAGCATAAAGCGACAGGCGAACGCTCAAGTTACAGGAGAGACTCGGAGATTATACTAGTCAAGGTTGAGGTCCGATCTGGAGTCACAATGTCGTTTCGGCAAGCCAGATTCGATGAGATAGCTGGGGAAGTTCAAGTCGTACAAGCCATGTGGGTGTTGGGTGTCTTGTCAGGACTCGCAGAGGGTTTTCGGGCAGTTAAAGAAAGGGCCGGTAAATGAAGTGGTACCACGATCCACGGCATTTATCGAGGGGAATGTTCGCGTTATCCAAAACGACGTGAGATGGCTTGAGATGAAGGAGAAGAAAGACTTGGTCTTGGTCAGAGGTGGTGATAGAAACGCGTGAGATTGACAATTGACGCGCACAGACAGCTATCAGGCTACCGTTACTGCCTGTAAGGCAACCGGCCAATCACAGGGCTCCATAGTGTAGCTAGCAATCAAGGGTTCACGACCAATCATTAAGAAATGAGAGTCTTCCAGTAAAAGCGCTCGATAAAGTGATCGAGGAAGTAATCGATCGCTTCAAGAAAAATTACAAGATTGGAGGCTGGAAAATGATGTCTTGGTTAGTATCACGGTCGCTGAGGCGGAAGCACGGGCGTCTTAATCTGCCCTGAGCATACTACATAACCAATCAGAAACGCGGATCAATCACTAAACTCCCTCCCAAGATCTGTGAATCTCAGATCTGCTTGGTGTAAGCTTCGATCTTCAGGGACGTCATGACGTACTTCACATCGGAGCTCCACGATTTCACCAGCCACGGATGTCATCACCACGGCAGCCCAAAACAAAGACCGGGATAATTAGCTAAACTAGGCGGAAGCTGAAGTTTCTTCAATCAACTCGTTGAAAGCAAATGCGCACAAGTTTGCTTAACTCTTCGCATGTCACTCTTAGGATCACGCATACGTACAGTACCACTCAGGGTTTTGCAATCCTTCATCAAATCGAATCATCTACTATTCCCAACAAGAAACGCGCTTTTTTCACTAGCAGAATTCACAACAATGCCTCCCAAGCGTTCTAAGCGCGATTCTTCCTCGCCTCCAGCCCGCGGTGCCTCCAAAAAGGCGAAGACATCTAACGCAAACGGCTCCAGCTCATCAGATGCTTTGCGCCAACCCCATCATAAAGCCCAAGAAGCCGAGGAGAACGGAATCGCAATTCGCAAGTTCTATCCACCAGAAATGAGCAATGCGCGCGCCCGCGCCTACAATAATGACGAGCTTCCCCGACCGATTGAGGTTCTCCTTAGTGCTCTCGAGGACACTGCGCAGGAGCGCAAGAGCGTTGATGTCAAGAAAGCGGTTGTTCACTGGTTTAAAATGGACTTACGAATATCCGACAACAAGGCATTGGCATTGGCTAGCGACAAGGCAAAAGAAGCTGGAGTTCCTCTGATCGCAATGTACATCATCAGTCCCCAGGACTATGAGGCTCACTTGAGATCGCCAGTACGAGTCGACTTCATGCTGCGAACACTTGCCATCGTCAAAGAAGACCTTGCAAAGCTCGATATCCCCCTCTACGTAGAAACCGTTGAGAAGAGAAAGCGGGTTTCGGACCGGATCCTCGAGCTTATGGACAACTGGGGCGCAAGTCACTTGTATGCCAACATGGAGTACGAAGTTGATGAACTGAGGCGCGAAGGCGCGATGGTTCGGGACTTGGCGGAGAATGGCAAAGCATTCGAAGTCGTCCATGACACATGTATTGTTCCTCCGGGAGAGCTTCATACCGGCGCCGGCAAACAGTACGCAGTTTATACTCCATGGTATCGCTCGTGGGTTGCCCATGTTCATGAGAATCTCGATCTCCTAGAATTGTTTGAACCACCAGAGAAGAACCCAAGCAATGCGCGTACAGACCTCAAGAAGCTGTTCGATGTTGAAATCCCCGATGCGCCTGAAAGCAAACGACTCAGCAGCGAAGAAAAGGGGCGACTACGTTCATTATGGCCGTGTGGAGAGCACGAGGCAAAGAAGCGTTTGGATAAGTTCTGTGAAGAGATGATTGGGAACTACCAAAAGAAGAGGAACATCCCTGCCGATGCCGGCACTTCTTCAATATCAGTACACCTGGCTTCCGGAACAATCAGTGCGAGGACATGTGTGCGGACTGCTCGTGACAGAAACAAGACGAAGAAGCTGAACGGAGGCAACGAAGGTATTCAAACTTGGATAAGTGAGGTTGCATGGCGCGACTTCTACAAGCATGTCCTTGTTCACTGGCCTTATGTCTGGTAAGTGAAGGTACCCCTGAAATCTCATATATAGCTAACACAAACAGCATGAACAAGCCTTTCAAACCTGAATATTCAAACATCTCGTGGTCATACGACAATGACCATTTTGATGCCTGGTGTGAAGGCCGCACAGGTTTCCCTATTGTCGACGCTGCCATGAGACAGATGAACCATTTAGGATATATGCACAACCGATGCCGCATGATTGTAGCTTCATTCCTAGCAAAGGATCTCTTGCTCGACTGGTGAGTTGAATGCGCTCATACCTCTACTCCCGGGTCATCTCGTTAACTGTTTCTTAGGCGAAAGGGTGAAAAGTACTTCATGGAGCACCTAGTCGACGGTGACTTTGCTTCAAACAACGGTGGTTGGGGATTTAGTGCAAGCGTCGGTGTTGATCCTCAACCCTACTTCCGCATCTTCAACCCCTTGTTGCAGAGTGAGAAGTTTGACCCAGACGGCGATTACATCCGCAAGTGGGTCCCTGAGCTCAAGGATCTTGACAAGAAAGCTATACATGATCCATACAGCCGAGGTGCCGGTCCCAAAGCTAAGAAGAACGGATATCCGAGGCCCATCGTTACGCACAAGGATTGTCGAGACCGGGCATTGGCGGCATACAAAGAAGGACTTGCAAGTGGCGAGTGATGTGTGTAAGGTTGGATCCAGTTGCGAGATTGAGATTAAGATCAAAGAACGGACGATCGTTTGACTTTATCCAAACATTGTGTTGTGTATGGGCTACCTGATCTATTAAGTAGTTTGTTATTCACTGCATTCTATTGCGGAATTGATACCAAAGCTAAAGGATAGGAATATTATTAGATCTCCACGTAGCAGTTTATTTGTGAATACGGAATTTCCGCTTCCTGACAGGATTCGTCGTCCCCATTCAAGAGTATTGCAAGTCAGTGTTGGGGTGATTGATTACACAACATGTTCCGCACTAAGTCGAACATGATGGCAGGCCAAGTGCCACTCAACAAAGCACGGGGAGTGTAAAGGCCAAACCAGTTGTGAGCCTACGAAGGTCAGCTCAAATTATATACGCAATGCAGTAGCCAATTTGAGCGATTCAGGAAATGGAGTGTCAACAGCAACTGCACATGGCCCAGGTAAGGTAATCACAAAGTTGAAAATTGCATGTTAGGCCCGTATCTGTACCATAGCGAGCGACTTGAACGCTACGGCTTTTTCAAGGCCTAGTCAATCTGCGGCACGGAGACTATCAAAGTAGCCCCAGAATCCTCGGAGTGAGTTGACTTGTGAAGTCTGTCCGAGGAGACTTCGCCAGCCGTATCGGTGCATTATAACCAGTTCATCACATCTTCATACACGCATTCGGGATATCGTAATGTTGTCTCAAAATCGAGCCGAACGCCTCGAAGTGGATTTGCTAGATGCAGCCAACCCTAGTATCTTTCACCCATTGCCTTCGTGCCCGAACCCAAAACCCTGTGGCCCATTCGTGTCAGAATCCCATTCCAAGGAATCTCATGACCAGTTGTCGAGTAAAATTTTCCCACGTTCTTTTCCTTTATCGCTGGCCGCTCCAGACGCTCTTGAGGAGACCGTCGCGCTGGGCAAGTCGGTTGAGGGAGTCGTCGCTCTCGCCCATGGCTCGGACGAAACCGCAGAGGGCGTAGACGTGGTTCTCGCCCTGGATGGCACGGCCGTTCTCGTCAACCTTGGCGATCGAAATCTGGACAGAGCCGTGATCCTTGGCCTTGATGATGCGGTTGGTGGCGCTGCACTTGCGGGGGACGTAACTGGTGATGCAGTATCAGTATCTCGATTGTTCCTTCTCGCGTCCAACCCAATATTTGGTATGAGGTCTTACAGGTCCACAATCTCGCCGCGGTCGTTCTCCATTTTGGCTGATTTGAGAGGGGGTGGTTTTGGGTGGTTTTGAGTGGTTGTGTCGGCGGGAGGTGAGGTCGTCGCAAGTGGGAGAAAGAGCAATCGCTTAAGGTGTTTTTTCAATTTTGTGGTGTGGGGCCTTCAAAGTCCGGCCCTACTGGGGGAAGTGCTTCCCTCACAAAGAGATCTGTGGGGCTGGTCATGCTTCTGATCACGTGCGATATCAGGTGATACCGTGTAAGAGCGCGACGGCAGGCGTTAGCGTAGACTCGGGATCCCGGCGCACCCCTTGCCTCGCGGCGAACCATTTCTTGACCCCAAGACTCAAAGATTAGGCGTTCTCAGGTCATGACCCCGCCATTCTCCGTTTTCAACGTCTTTCAACCTCGACATCATTCTGCTACGAACAAATGGCCTGAGATGCGCTCTGCGCACTCGGTCCATAAACCTGAGAGTCATGGTATCTTCCGACGTCTTTAAGTCGTCGCCACTTAGAGACACAATACGTCAACCACTTCACCTTGAATCTTCATCCCCCGATTTTCCACCACTCCGGGACGTCCTATCGAAAACCCAAAATCAACCTCCGATTCAGGGCGGTAGCAGAGCTACGCCAGTGCCGTTAGATTCAACACCCAGTTTTATTTCTGCGCGCCATGTATCCACGTCTCTCGAACCGACACCAGGGGCCGTATTGGCCCCATTGGGAGAACCGCCCTCGACCATTTACAAGCCCAGTGCAACTGTTACTCCAGTAGAGGATATCTCTACAAATGGTGGATTTATATCTGGTGAGCCTGCTCCTGATAAGGGGCGTGATGAGGATATAGTGGTTGTGAAAATCACTGGGAAGTCGACTCGGAAACCTCGCCAACAGAAAGTATCAAAACCAGCGGTACAGAAACGAGCCAAACCAAAGCCAATAAGAAAGTCACAAACTCTAGGCGACGAGACGACCGAAAAAGATGCTTCCCTGACGAAAGGTAACGATAACAATGATATCGAGGACAAACCAGCAAATCCCAAGGCGCCAAAGCCGAGGAGGAAAAAGACAGGTACTATGAGTAACCACTTCCCTCCAGCAGATGAACCTGAGGTGTCTGTGAAACAAAAAGAGATTGATGTGAATGAACCCCTTCATCTGGAACAAGCACCTGCACGGAGGCTGGATTGGACCCCGCCAGCTCAGAAAACCATTGTCAACATCGACTCAGACTCATCTGTTTTCAAACAGCTAGCTTCTTCAGAGGCTGATCAGCCACTGCCCGTTTTCAAGGATCTTGTTGAAAACTATGCTTGCCTGGAAAGGCCGGCAGAAACGGCACCTCATACAGTGACGAATGGTTCAGACGAAGACTCAAGTTTTCTCAAGAAGCGAAAGCGCATTGAACTTTTGGCGACAAGGGGAACAAACCAGTCAGAGGCCGCGCCGGAGAAGTCGCCCACGAAGAAGGCCCCGAAGAAGAAGAGGCCTAGAACCATCACGGAGCTTGCAACGGCCGCATACAGAGTGCCTAGTCAGCCTGACCCTGAGCCGCCGACTGCTTCTATCCTGGATCATTTTCAGACTGCTGGCAACGACGCAACCTCTGCGACTGACGGGCAGTCAAAGAAGACCAAGGGCAAAGGAAATCAACGACGGAAAACAACAAAGGCTTCTAAAAAGAAAGTACCACCAAAGCCTGTATTGTTGTCGCCTGGGGCAGCCTTGGCGCAAGTCGCTGGTCAAGATTTTGTGTTCGGGACCTCCAGCCAGCTGGCTAGAGAAGAGTCTCCAACGGTCCTGAGAGATCTTCAAGCTGCTTTAAGGCAGTCATATCAGAACGACGATGTGAATTTTGCTATACCGGTCAATAGCGATGCCATTGAATCCTCAGAACAACGGAGCAATCTTTGGCATGCAGCAGCTCGAGATGCTGAGGGGGACCTCTTTGATCTAGAGGTCATCAATCTTACTGAAGACACGTCACGGCTTCCAGAGGATGGTAATCATGCAAACCCTTTTGGATACCATATAGGTGAAGACGAACCTGTAGTCTCTGTTGAGGATGAGGTTTCAAATGGCCACAATGCATTCGTCGGACTGTCGAATGCCATACCCTCACCTGGTGGTAGAGTCGTGCAAGGCGCGGATGGTGGTTCCCCATACTTCTCCGACAGTGACCTCTCGACTAGCACAAATATACAGCGTTCGGCGACCCAACAGAAAGATACTGACCAGGAAGAGTTAGCAACACTCGCGGAAGAGCTTGGCAAAGAACCCGAACTCCCACCACAGCCACCACGGCCTAATTATGAGGGCTACACGGACATCCGGCTTGCGAGAGAAATCAAAAGATTTGGCTTCAAACCTATCAAGCGAAGAAGCGCGATGATCGCTTTGCTCGACCAGTGTTGGCAAAGCAAGGCTCGTATAGGTCAAACAGGTCTCCACACCAATGCAAAGTCGCCTTCTACAACTTCCAAGACCACAAAGACAACGACTTCTACGCCAGCCGAAGGCAGCTCAAAGAGACCTCGAGGGCGGCCGCGGAAGAACAGCCCCAGTGCCTCGGAGCCCCAGGAACCGCCCCCCTCTGCTCAACCCCCAGAAACCCCAAAGAGATCACGTGGCCGGCCAAGAAAGGACAGTTTGGGTTCATCACCAGGCCTGGTTTCTCCTTATAAGCCCAAGGCAGCCTCACCCTCAAGGCGAGCGACAGCGTCACCTCGGCGTAGGAAAGCTGCTAAGCCTGTCATTGAGATCCCCGACTCCGATGACAGCGGGGGCGGCTTCACTTCTTCCCCCAAT
Source organism: Fusarium sarcochroum (assembly GCA_013266185.1). Taxonomy (NCBI): domain Eukaryota; kingdom Fungi; phylum Ascomycota; class Sordariomycetes; order Hypocreales; family Nectriaceae; genus Fusarium; species Fusarium sarcochroum. The sequence continues at coordinate 12,881 of JABEXW010000452.1, read as the reverse complement.
ACCAATGTTGAACAAATGTTTTCTTCCCCGCCTCCGTTGGACCTATCTCTCTCGACCAACGACGGAACAGAGCCCACGCTTACTGCATACCAAACCGACCAAGAAGTGGTTTTGTTTGAACATATTACCAAGGCTGTCAAGTCTGCGCCACGTACAATTGACCCGCAACAGCCGTCTTGGCATGAAAAGATACTTCTCTACGACCCAATTGTGCTAGAAGATCTCGCAACATGGCTCAACACAGGCGAGCTGAGTCGAGTCGGCTACGATGGAGAAGTGAACCCGAACGATGTCAAGAAATGGTGCGAGTCTAAAAGTATATGTTGTCTGTGGCGAGTTAGTCATCGCGGCAATGAACGAAAGCGATTTTGATTTCATCATTTGGCGAGCGCGGCGTTCTTTTTTCGATACTCTCAGACTACATCGGCGTTATCATGAGCATGGGCCTACATTCTGCAGCATGTGTGTTTGCCCGATATATATTAACGTGGCCTTCGGCGTTCGACCTTCCCCAACGTGGCTTGTTATTAAAACCCAGGTAGAGAACCTGGATGAGATAGTACTCACTGCTAGACTGTACGAAGACGAGCTCAATGTTTTTTTACGGCAACAATGATAGCATATACTTTGAGATAACGACTGGGACCGCCTTACAAAGGCGCCACTCCACCTATATACATTCTGATTCCTTCACGTCACAATTGCGCCTGCGCGGGTATCAATTCCTCCCCTTTGTCGCGACTTAGTTTGTCCCAGATTTCTTGTTTGTCGATCCTTGCGCCGCCCATATATCAGTCAGCTCGGTTGTGTCCATCCAAGTCTTGATGGGTCTACTTAAGTTATTAGTGTACCAGAGACAACCAAACTGAGATAGCATCACATACTCAGATTCTCCAGGCATGATGTGTCTTGATGGGACTTGGATTTCAATGTTTGTGATAAAATGACTGAATGCTGGCAGGCTTTTCAATATCAAGGAGCAGATTCATGGACGATGTTTTATGTGAGGAGAATATTCCGTGTTGACATGGTCGGCGCCGGCTAATTTATACTTTGAGTCAGTGTCCTTCTCATTCAGCGGAACATCTTTATTCACTGCAACACAACATCTCTGGGATCCGTCCTCGATAGTTTGATCGTCAGCCATTCTTTTTCGACACCAATGATATCACACCACATCACTTGCGGCTCTGCTCTTCCTAGTTGCTCCACTAGTTTCTGGCAGACCACACCATCACGCAAGAAGTTGTTGTATTCCGTTTATACTGCTGCGAAAGGATGTAACTCCATCCATCGGTCTATCCGCAAGACATCAGAGGGTGCAGGTGATGCGCCAATGACGACCCTCGGGACTTCCTTGCGCCGTTGAATAGTCCAATCTGGGGCACATGTGTTGGTTGCGCGGTTGGCGCATACAGCTAGGATCCTTATCGGGAGGAGAACGGGGTTGGCACATCGGCGTGCCACCCGTGACCTTCTGTTGGTAATGATTGGGGATTTTCTTACGAGATTGATCCTCTCTAGCAGATCATGACAGCTCATCGGACATCTTGTATGCTGCAGCTAGAGTTCTCGGTGTCTAGGATCTGTCGTGGAGTACGCTGGAACCAGTGAAACCTCGGCAAAGAAACTATTCTTGTGGTTCAATTCGCCAGACACGGTCTCCGTTGCATGGCCTGAGGGGGCCGTTATCACATTCGAAAGAGTCGCTTGCGTCTTTGCCATCCGCATCAATGGTCATGCTTCCAAGCTGATCCAGGCTTTGGCGCTGAACCCCCCGCCAACGGCCCGGTTAGCCAATTTGGATCCCTGACTTTGACATGCATAACCGATCCCACACCAATCATTCCCCATTTCAGCCGGCGAATCAAGTCACCATCGTTGCTTGGCAATACAACGGCCTGGCTACGCAAATTGACCTCTCCTGTGAGCCTGTTTGATCACAGTCTTGCCACAGCTTCGAAGTGCGGCTCTGCTCTGAATACGACCCCTCACCTTTTGAGACTGGCGCCCAAGACCGCGCGCCGGATCCAGTATCTTGAACTGTCGTTCACCATACGCGCCATACGGTTCATACTTGTCGGCGCCTTACTGGTGGAATGCTGAATCAAGTAGGGGGAGCTTAACAATGATCCCATGTCGCATTGAACCATCGTGACGTGCCATTGAGTGAGAATCAAGACTCCAGAAGGCAAACTGGTAGAGTGTTGGAGCTTGCATAGTAGGTGTGAGCGTGGATCTGCCAGGCATTGTTACAAAGGTGCGGTACGTGGGTGCGTTAGCTTCGAGAGTTAAGGCGACCTAATGGCGGCCATGATCTGAGCCAATATTACAGTGCCAACGCAGGAGGCATCGAGCCTAATGGGAGCCACATTCGTTCAAACATGGACTCGCCGGTTTCGATGCGGCCTCTGACACTGAAGATACCCGGCTTTGATTCGCCTCCCGACTCGGACCTAGTGGGGCCGTTCGGTGTCGGGAACGGGCTCCGATGTCACTTACAGAGGTCCATTAAGCCGTGATGGAAGACACGAGCCTTGGTTTAAAGTAGTATTAGTTGCACTCTGGTGGCCGCTGCTTTTGATTTAAGACGAGGCTATCACAATTGGTACGACGCCATCAACGATCAATTGCTGGGCAAAGATAATCCCTAGCTAACATAAGGAGCGCCTCAATACACATTGTTGTTGTCGTACGCTCGACAGTTTCAACATGCTTAATTCCGCTGTCAGGAATAAGACGCATATTCACGGTCTTGAGCTCTGCCAATAGCAGCTCTCAATTGGCGTTGCATCCCGTGTAGTGGGACATGTCAAGTGATACCAACTATCTGGGTTGCCTTAAACCTTCGATCCCGCTATCATGACGGCGGGAAGGCGATCTCATTTTCTGAGAGACGACAGCTGCAGGGCAATCGACTTGTGATGTATCAGAAACTCACATGCGCTACAAAAAAGGGGGTTCTTTCGAGAAATGTTCTAGTAGACGACATGTCGCTCTTCAAGAAGACCGCGATATCAATTACCGCAAGATCTGTGGTGTTGATAAGCTTGATTTATCCATGGCTGTCAACTGGGTTTGACCCTAGGAGTGGAGGGTTCAAAGAGCATCTCAATGGTGGGTGGTAGGAGCTGCTATTAGACGTCATCATAGCTAAATGCAGCTTTTGCATGTGAAGATCAATAGGAGCTGTGACCACATGAGTTGAGTAAGATACCTATGGGCTGGAAAGAGGAAGTAGCTGCTTGAATTAATGACTTGGAGTCTTGGAGTATTCTACGAAACACCCCTTCCGGTCAATTCAACACCGACTCGGTGATATAGTCGATCTCCGCCATTACAATAATTCAATAGCGTCTTGACTCAGCACTCTTTAACCACGTCTCGCAACCGTTAATCCAACCAACAGAGCCCCTCCCCGGATGGATGGACGGCCGCATGACAAATTACTTTGTTCTAAGTCGGAAGCTTCGGAACCCCGATGTCGCAGAAGATTCAACAATGCACTGCATTGCGTTGCATTGTATTTACTGTATTGAACTACCTATTACACACACTACCGGAATTAACCATAACTTAATGATTTATGGTTATCGATTTCGTTTGCAGAGAAACGTTGGCTCGCATCGAAAACGTGATTTTGAATGACGACAGAGTCATTTCTGATGCATTCAGTGCTAATGCCTAACACGGGGTTAGTGCTGACTGCACCTGCAATCAATGAATAATCATGGAACCAAACCATCAAATGAGAGATTCATTCACCCAGGTCCCCTCAGGCCTTAAACCGGTACCGGTAGTGGCAACCAAGGTAGTCTTATCCCCGTATCCGCCCGCCCTATGGCCCTAATAAATAAAAAAGTCCCCGGAATTTAGCACTTGGGGGAGTCTGGGCGCTGTCAGCCGGATCCCTTGTTTGCCCTACGTGGATTTGACTGGTGCCAAGGCAGGGCAAGCACCAAGGATCGTCAATACGACCCCGAACGCAAACTCCCCACTCTCAGGTCCCCAATCAATCAATCTCTCCAACTCCCACCCCAGCCAAGCCAAGTCAACGTCTCTCATCTTTTCTTCTCATGTTTCACGGTTACAGCCTTCTCAGCCTCTTCTTGGCTTTTTCTGGCTTCACGACAGGTAGTTTCTTGCATGATTGACCTTGCGCGTCAGCTCGCAGGTTCGCCTGCGTTACCGCATCCCAACTCGTTAATGGCCTCGCGCGCATTTCGTCCATTCCAAGTCCGCGGACACTCCGTCTATCCCTTACCTGATCGACCCCACGTTTTGCAAGTACCATAAACCAGTCACCGTTGTTGTCGCCGCTCTCCGGCCAACGTGACACGACCATGTCCAGCTACATGGAGGGCCTATCCCTCGGATACAACTTCAACAACATGTCCGAGGGGCTTGATTCTGCACAACAGTCCACAGCGTCGCCCTCATCCAACGCCCAGCAGGACGCTTCGATCCACACCCAACCGACTACTCCTCAAGGCAACGTTACTGTCTATCAAACGACAGGTCCCGAAGCTCATACGAGCCCGATCCAGCAACCCGGAAGTACCACTCCCGCCTTGAACCCGCGATCATGCGTAACCTGTCGCCGCCGGAAAGTCCGTTGCGACAAGCAGATGCCGTGTTCCAATTGTCGACGAGCACAAATCCCCTGCGTTTTCCCCGCTCCAGGTCGAGCACCACGGCAGCCTCGCCGAAAGGATCCTAATGCGCCTACCAAGAACTCGAGCCAGCGCGAGATTGAGTTAATGAAGAGGTTAAGGAAGTTGGAGGGTATTGTTGAGGAGCTGAGCGGTCAGATCGAGGTCGAATCTGGGGGCAAAGGCCCTTCGTCAGCTAGTTCGCCCGAAGCTGTGCATACAGTCCAAACCTCGTCGTTTGAGACACCAGCCCCTAATCCTCAACGGCAACCATCGAACGCGTCTTCTCATGCTGGCCACACAGGATTAGCTGGTGGAAGTCCACGAGGCAGTGATGCTACAAGCGATCAGAGTGAGACTACTCGAAGGCATTTACATCAGAAGTTTGGGCGACTGGTCTTGAACGATACGAGTGGGAGCCGAAGATATGTCAGCAATGGCTTTTGGGCAAAGCTTAATGACGAGGTATGTGTATTCACTTGGTGATATTCTTGACTGCATGACTGACTTGCCAAACAGCTCGACTCAATACGAGAAGAAACACAGAAACTCACCGACGAGGACTTTGACGATTCGGACGAAGAAGAGACTCCAGATAGTTCTCCTGCAGTCGCAGTCTCATCGAACCATCACTCTTTCATATTTGGATATCGTTCGGCTGATGTGAACCTGGAGAAATGTCGGCCTCTGCCTTCTCACATCCCGTTCCTGTGGTCTGTATATCAGGAGAATGTTGAGCCACTGCTCAAAGTACTGCATATCCCAACGATGGAGCCCATCTTTCGCGATGCGAGGAAGAACCACGAACAGCTCTCCCCTGGGAACGAGGCACTAGTATGGGCGATATACTACGCTGCGATTACATCTCTAGAGCCTGACGAGGTAAGTTGTACCCCTGTAACGCTGCGACGAAGGATACTAAGCATCTCAAATCAGGTCCAAGCCAATCTCGGGATTAAAAAAGAGGATGTTCTTGCACAATACCGTTTCGCGGTCGAACAAGCGCTTGCCAAGGCCAACTTCCTAAATTCTTCAGACACCTCGATCATCCAGGCGTTTGTCATCTTCCTTTTTGTAGTCAGGGGTCAAGATGAAAGTCGCTTCTGTTGGTCATTGACGGGTTTGGTAGCTCACCTCGCTCAGGGCATGGGCCTCCATCGTGATGGATCACATTTTGGACTGAGCCCCTTTGAAACAGAGATGCGAAGGCGTCTTTGGTGGTCATTGCTCTTATTGGATCTTCGCTCCGCCGACGAACTGGGCACTGACCTTATTATTCAAGACCATGATTATGACACACAGATGCCAACCAACATCAACGACGCAGATATTAAACCCGACTCAACAGAATCCCCCGAAGCCAGGGAAGGTCATTCTGATTGTGCGGTAGCGCTTGTTCGCTATGAGATTGCCGGTTTTGGCAGACGCCTTGTCAGACTATCATCTGCATCAATGATATTTTCTCCCAAGGGGACGCCGTTCGAAGACACCAGTCTTGCAGACCGAGAGCGTATGCTCATCGACGTATACCAGCGGGTCGAGCAAAAGTTCCTGAAGCATGTCACGACTGATACTGACCCTTTATACTGGATGGCAGCTACAATTGCTCGCATCATCATGGCTAAGATGACCCTTGTCATCTATCAGCCAGTGCTCTTTCCAGGTTCTGAAGGCGAGGGTGTGCTCTCGGAAGAGGCGAGAGAGCGTGTCTATGTGGCGGCAATCGAAATCGTCGAGTACAATCACATCTTGAATAACGATCCAAGATGTAAGCAGTTCAGGTGGCTATTTAAAACCTACACCAACTGGCAAGCTATGGCCTACTTCCTCATAGCCAGTTGCCGTCGGCCCTGGACTCCTCTCGTGGAGCGTGGTTGGGAAGCTCTCAACGGTTACGATAGTCATCCGGCCCAGTATGTGCGGTCTCCCGACTACACGTCTGTCGTACAACCCATAAGAAAGCTTTACCTAAGAGCCAGCAAGCATCGTGCGGTAGAGATCTCTCGTCTCCGCGGTAATCCTGAAGAGGCACGCCGCTTGGAATTTGAGGAGAGAACGAATCCCCGGTATCAGGCTCGATTTGGACAAGAAGCGGATGGAGCAGTCAACAAGATGGAAGAGGTTAGAGAGAAATGGAGGTTTCTGGTGCGATCGGACGGGAGCAACGTGCCGATGTCTACCCCAGCCGAGCTGAGCCCTGTATTGCCACCAACGATGCTTGAGCCAATACAGGCACAAGCTCCATCCCGCCCCCGAACGCCGTCTGCCAACGAGGTACCAGCGAGTCTCGATCTCTCCGACACGACGATGGGTTTCATGAATGAGTTGATGTCACAAGACACCAACTTTCCCATGGCGACATTCTGGCCTTTGAACGACGTTGGCACGGCCCAGATCAAAGCCGCAAATTCCATGGGTACTGGAATGACCCCGATGACGACCACTGCCCAATTGCCGCCGCAGCAGATGGCACAATCAGGGGGTAGTGGACAACAATTCTCTCAGCAGCCTATGCAACTACCTAAAGATGAGAACCCTCCTCCTTACCTCTGGTCTGGCCCGTTCCCATCCATGAACACGAACTTCGATAACACAGTTGTGGATGACGTTGACATGCTTGGCGAGGATTTCAACTGGCATAGCTGGAGCCAGAACATCCGTGGTATGGAGACGGAGAGCACACCGAAGACATGGTGACTTGACTAAAACTGCGTTGGTGGAACTGCATGATAATAAATGGGGTGTACTAGGAGTAACTGTGCCTGTATGATACCCGATGACTTAAGGTTGTTTGGCGTTATGAATTTAGAGAATATTCTACTCTGATGAAAACAATATGATCAAAGTATTGACGATGTGTTAAGTTCTAGATATGAAGTGATACTCTTGTTCATCTCCCATCTATCGTAAATCCTGTAATTGTTCCCTGTCGTCTCTAATCACCCCCTGGAGAACTTGGCGAATCTTGCGCATAAGTTCTGAAAATCTAGATCATAATATCTTCCAGTCTTAGGGCCTTAAATTAGCTAAACTTTTAAGGTGATGATAAAATATCTTCAAAGGTTACAGTATAGATGCATCATACCCAGGCTCGCGCATGGCGCAGCGTGAACAAAGCCAGCTCCCTGTAGTTCTCCATGATGGCGTCTTGTTGGTTCTGGGAAGCCCCCACGGCACTTGCGTTAACGGCAATGCGCAGATATTCCCGTCGATCTGCTTCGTCCTGGCCAATACAGACAATATCGCCTCCATATTTGAGGAGAAGAGTGTTGAGAATAAGACGGCACATTCGGCCGTTACCGTCACCAAAGGGATGGATATTGACGAATCTGTGACAGTATTTACTTGCAAGCACTACCGAGTCGATTTCTCCTTTCTCAGTGGCTTCTTGGATGTCGGATTCGAGTGACGCAATCATGTCGCGCATTTCAAAGGGAACTCGGCTCTCGTCCATAAAGACATGAGAACCACATCGGACATTACATGTTCGATATACTCCGCTGTAATAGATCCAGGGCATTTGCTCGTTGATGTCGATTTTGTAGGTCAAGATGCCATGGGTTTTTTTGATGATCCTCTCGGAGAGGCATTTTGCCTTGAATACAGACTTGATCAATTATGTATCGTGCTGCTTCGGCGTGTTGGGCGATTTCTCGGTAGCTTTTGAGAAACGGTCCATGTCCGCTAGGTAGGTTTCTGTTCAGAAGGTGCAATCTCAGATCTTCGTACTCAGGGTCCATCTTAGCAACATCTTCTTCAGAGATGCCGGCTCCTCGGAAGATTGGTCTACAAAGCTGTAGCGTAGTATTGAGACTTCCCCCGGCTATCTCGATCATATTTGACCCATAAACCATTCGACCGAGTCTTTCAGTGACATATTCGTCAAATACGCCCTCTTCAGACATGTCGAGGGTAATGTGTGCATCGCCCATGTTGGTTTCAAGTCCACTCTTGTCATGAAGCGTAGATGGCGCCATAAGTCGAATGGCTCGGCCAAGATGCCCGTAATCTGAATAAATGGTTCCAAGGGTCAGGGAAATAAGGAAGTCAAGTCGAAAAGGAGGAATAGGTTGTCTTTTATAGCAGATAATACCGTGACTCACTACAAAGTTTCTTTATAGTTCCTTCACAAATATTATTATCATAACGTATATGATAAGCGAGCGCCGCAGTCAAGCGAGCGCCGCACTTTTCCCTCCTATATCTAACTTTTTATCTGATCAGATAATTCTCAACAACTAATAATGCCACAACCTTCAATTAAAGCCAGAACCATCTTAGCCCTTCAAGCCCTTCAGAATAACCCAAAACTGAGTACCCGACGCGTTGCAAAGATGTATAAGATCGATGAGAGGCGACTACGTCGTCGGCGAAATAGCATTCAATCGCGACGCGATTCCATCCCGAATTCACGGAAACTATCTGATCAGGAAGAGGAATCAATAGTCCAATTCATTCTTGACCTAGATTCGCGAGGATTCCCCCCCCCGACTGCGTTTAGTGGAAGAAATGGCCAATTCTCTGCTCGCAGACCGCGATGCGTCACCTGTTGGCACGCGTTGGGCTCATAACTTCGTGAAGCGACAACCAGACCTAAAGACGCGTTTATTTCGGAGATATGACTATCAGAGAGCTAAATGCGAAGATCCGACTATTATTCGTGGCTGGTTTAGGCTTATATAGAATATAATCGCGAAGTATAGTATCCGATCAGATGATATCTAGAACTTTGATAAGACTGGCTTTATGATGGGTATTATAGGGACCGGAATAGTTGTCATAGGTTTAGAAAGGCAAGGAAGACCGAAATCAGTATAGCCTGGAAATCAAGAATAAATTACTAAGATCTAAGCGATTAATGCGGAAGGCCAATCGATCGCGCCGTTTATTATTAGTGCAGGCCAATATCACCTTGCGAATTGGTACCGAGAATGCGACCTCCCGGGCGATTAGGTTATTACAACGAGCAAAAATGGATGGATAGATAACCAGCTGGGCCTAGAGTAGCTAAAGCACTTTAATCAGGCTACAACTAACCGATCAACTAGTCCCTATCGTCTCCTAATCCTTGATGGTCACGAAAGCCACCACTCCGCCGAATTCGAGATATATTGCAAGCAGAACAAGATTATCACACTCTATATGCCTACTCATACATCTCATCTGCTCCAGCCCCTTGATATTAGGTGCTTTGCAGTACTTAAAAATGCATATAAGCAAGAAATAGAGTATCTAATCAGATACTCTATAACTCATATTTCAAAGACCGAGTTCTTTTCCGCATTTCACGCCGCTTTTAAAGCTACTTTCACTAAAAGTAATATACGAGGGGGCTTCAGAGGAGCTAGACTTGCTCCTTTTAACCCGGAAAATGTGATCTCAAAGCTTGATGTGCAGCTACGGACTCCGACGCCTCCCGAGGAGGCAGCTAAACCTTCCTCTCCCTGGACTTCAAGGACCCCAACGACAGCAAATGAGGCCCAATCTCAGACTCAATACCTCGAGGATCAAATCAGAAGGCATCATAATAGCTCCCCAGAGTCAATTATCGAAGCTCTTCAGTCTCTTACTAAGGCAGTAAAGAGAAATATATATGAGACTACATTAATAAGTAAGCTCCGAAATCTTCGGGAAGGAAATGAGATATTAAGTCGGCGCCGGAGGTCAAAAAGGACTAGACTACAGAAAGGAGGGACGATGACTATACAGGAAGTATCGCAAGTAATTGATCAGATGGATGTTGATACGTAGGTAGTTGCGGAATCGTCGAAAAGTGGTGGTTAAGGAAGGTCGGCGCGACCGGGTGGTCGGCGTTATAGTGTATGCGGCAAGGCCGGGCATAATGCGAGGACCTGTCAGGTAGTTCCGGAGTTATCTGGGCAAGAGTATAGTGAGTAGTTTTAATTGATTAGATGGTTTATAGTTATTTTAAAGTGATTTCTATTTGGGAGGCTAGGAAAAGTGCGGCGCTCGCTTGACTGCGGCGCTCGCTTATCATATACGTTATACTCATGGTCTAATACAAAGTTTATCTAATCTCCTCAGAAGGTATCTTGCAAGTTTGAAGATCTACTATGACCTGCCAGAGAATTTGTACTGAAATTTGCTTATTTTAGGTGTATGTGTGTTTGATCACTTATACCAAGGCCCTTCCACGAGTCTGGAGGCCTAATAGATTCTGGGATGTCTGAAGCCCGTTTAGTTTACACAAATTTATTTCTATGTATTTCTATTCACAAAGTTTATAGTTTCTCGTCGTTAGCTTTGTTCTTCTTCTCTTCCTCCAAGACATCTTCTCTTCTCCGAACTTCAACATTGGTTGGACCGCCTTTACCAAAATTGACGAGAACCACACGCTCCCAATCACCTCCCCTCTCCGAACCCTTCAATTCAGGACCGGGCTTATCCAGTCCTAGAACAACCCTCTTGTCATTCTTCCTTATAAACAGACTATGTGGGCTCATAACTTTGTCGCCCCACGGAATCAAGGCTGTCTTGTGCTCCTTGCCCTTTTCCGTTTCCGCTGTCGGCACCTGCTCCAGAAAAGATAATAACTTTTCCCGCTGCCCTGTGATTTGTAGAGGTCCTTGTCCCCCTGAGGGTTCAGATTGGCTCTGGAAGAATTTGGCAACCAGGGTGAGAAGATAAGCTTGTGGCGGAAAGAGGATAATGCTGTTTGTGGCGGCGCGGGAGAGGAAGGATTGCGCAGGTGCAAAAAGCGCGGCTGTGTGCTCGACACCGTTGTCGGGTGTTGGGATGAGCATCTCGGAGGGCATGTTGCTGCGTGACTGAGGCAGCATATAGAGATACATTTGTGTAGTGAAGCGCTTAGTGTTGGTTGTAGGTGTGATCCAGCGTGTAAAAGGAATCAGGCCGTCTATGCATCTTTGTCAACAATCATTTTAATCTCTGCATGTCGTGTGATATCAGTCTCACCCAAGTCTGGCTCAGCGCCTACTGATTTTAACCACTCTAGAAACTTGACCTGGTTCCCATGAATCAGTTTCCTCGCAGCGTCTCTATCCTCGACAGTCAAGTTTATCAACTCGTTGTCCTTCCTGGCCAGTAAGATGCCCGTTTCTTCAAACGTTTCTCTAATGGCGCCCAATCTGTACGCCGGTCCATCTTGGTGTCTCTCTAGTGAGTCCGCGACGGGAATTGCACCGTCATGGTAGGCATCTAGATTCCCGCCAGGAAAGACGTGAGCTGAGGCGAATGACGTGGAAGTGTGTACGCGATGCAGAAGCAACACGTCATTGACTGGTGAAACGAGGAGTACTGAGGAACTTGGTCGAGGTTCTGACAATGGAGGCTTGTCTGATAGCGGTCGAGAAGTCATGAGAGGCAAATGCGGCCGGGGGGTGAAGCTACCTCTAGGAGTGGCCAAACTGGTATTACGAAAGAACTGTCGCTGTGTTGAGCGCCCAATGGCCCGGAGTAGAAAAGACATGAGTGTCGGTTATAAGAATTCACATACGGCGCAATATATCTCTAGTTGTACTGTAGTCTGTATGCAGGCGAGCATGTGAGGGCTTGAGCGCGGCCCAAGTGACGTCGAGCCGAGGTCCCGCTTTGCGATGGATGTTGATCGGCTCCGAAACTACGGCTACGGCTACGGCGGACGCGGGGTGCGGCCGGGATATTGTGACACGGAGCCGGTTGTATTCATGGCAATATGTTGCACGAATAATAAAAACAAACCGAGTTTAATGCCTTTTATACATTTATTTAAGTAAAGTTCCAGATCGGTGGTTATGATCAGTTGTGTTCTTGTCTAGAGTGGCTTCGTTGCCATGCATCATGGCAAACCACCAAGACTACATCGTGACTTAGATGGTAAACAAGAAACTTGGCAATCAACGAAGCGACCAAGCAGGGATATTTCGGGTGGTTTTTAATAGTCATATACTTTGAAGGGTAATTAGTGTTTTAATATTTCTAGTCACATTGTAATTCTTAAAGAGCAATTGTTCGCTTTAGGGTAGACTTCGAGTATCCCACTAAGTCAAAAGAACGGCATGATGATCACGGCCAGAATCAAACTGAACGCATAAGGATACTTTATCCAAATTCTAATTACTATAATAGCTGTAGGGGACAAAAAGAGTAGCCTATCCCACGCGCTTGACTTACACAGCGAAGCATATCAAGAGACTTACACGTTGTGGTAAACAACAAAAAAAAGACAGCACTTCTCAATCATGATATAGTATAGGAACAGCCCGATGC